>JABUQX010083004.1:0-17500 GCA_015478945.1 Trachelipus rathkii | reverse complement strand
CGTGAATGGTGTATTTATGCCTGACCATATTCTCATGTATTTTCATGAGCGTTTTTCCCCTACCACCTTTGTTTTCTCCAACCCCCTTTGTTCTAGCGTATGACGTCATCACAAGTGGACAGGAACGTGGTTCCAGCATCTTTTCCATGAGTTGTTTAAGGCCTAACCATTGTGCCATGTAAACCTACCCCCTCCCACCTCTGGCTATCAACCCGTGTAACTATGGCTAGCAACATACATGGCTGCATGTAGCGTGGCGTAGCGACGTCCCGTGTAAGTAGCTGAGCTGAGCTTCATGAAAAGTAGCCGAGTCTTCAGGTTATCCTTACCGACCCTTTCTATAACGTCAATTTATGATTGACTCTGTGTACTGGCAGCCTGAAACTGGAAAGTCTGGTCTCGGGTTCGGGTACAGTCGCAACCAACGCGACATGTTTAGAACGGCGCCGAAAACCGATGGCGAGCGGCCGCCGCGCCTCAATATTACTGAGCATTCTGCGAAAGCAAATTATAATAGTTTTCGGCGGTGGTTATGTTTGTGGTGTAGGTACATTCCTCAAGAAAAACATATGTTTAGTAGAACCTGAAACAGTAAATGCAGTACCGATCGAGCGGCAAGCTGTTCATGGAAGACCCCTCCCTCTTCTCCTGGTATACGTCCTTTAATTGCTTTATAGCTTTACGTCTTCAGGGTGGGGTAAAACATGGTTTTTACTCGATCCCTTAAAGGAGTCGATAAAAGGACGTTTGCGATCAACTGTGCCAGAAACCCCATCCCACCCCTCTGTGTCTGATGTATGTGTTTTAACATGTTTCTTTAATCTTTACGTGTTAAGCTGTCACAACATCAATTTTTATTTATTAAACATGGTATATATTAAGTAATCGTAATATGATATAGTATATATATATATGATTATGTTATATTATAATAGTATATATATAATTATGAGTAGTATATAGAATATTATATATAGTATATATAGTATATATATATTATATATAGTATTAAATGAATGGAATAAGTTTTTGGGTGTATAAAAGAAATGTGTAATATTCAAAGCATTTATTACATAATTAGGAACTATATACAGTCAATGACATACATAAATTTTTAACATCCGCAAATATATTCACACAATTCACTAAAACATCACTGTTTAAAAAGCATATTAATGAAATTAACTACTAATAGTCTTGTTAAAAAAAGTGTAATGACGGCTGAAATAGTGGTGCGGAACATATTTTTTATATATTTAGCCATTATTATATTTTAAAAATGAGAATGATATACATGCTAATAGCTCCATATAAATTTTAGATTTCTAAAGAATCAATAGAATAGAACCACCGCGCGCGACCAGAATATCTTCTCTCATACTAGACCTTAAGATCGCAGCGTCTCCATATAGTAATTATGGACTGCAGGCGATGGTTAATTGGAAGTACAAATCCGTAGTGTCCCTTGCCAATTTCACAATCCGCCAATTCATTAATTATCAAGACTGCCTTTATAAATAGGTGGCTCATTTTTAAATTCATTCGGTCTATTCCACATTCTTTTTTCTTCTTCGTGGGTATCATGCTTTAAGTAAGTCAAAGAGTAACGTTATTGCGCTACTCTGATCAGATTTCTGATGAGGCTAAGGATGCCTCCAGATAATAACAATACAGTGATGGGTGAAAATTGTAGACTTCCTTCCCAAAGAGAGAAGGCCTATCCAATGCCCTTCTTCTATAAAGATATCGTTTAAATTACTAAGCGTTACAGAGCTGAAAGATCAAGCTAGGTGAGATCGTTAACAGAGATACATTGGGACATATTTCTTTTGCGTTTTCTTCAAAGATCTTATCTCCGTTCCACTGATCATTACATGAGGACAGTATTTAGGGGCTAGGATTTAAAATCGTAAAAAGGTCGTGAGATCATAGAGATTGGGTAGACGATTGTATTAGCTTCAATTGTGTCAACACTCAGCTTACCGCGTCCGTATGGTTTGGGTCGCATTTACATGCAAACTGATACCGAAGGTCCAGAGTCCGAAGTGGGTTAACTTATAGGGGGTGATTTTTTCTTTTATGAAGGTATCCTTCTTGGTTCATTGACTCATATTATCAACATTTCTGTGCTAGCTCTCTGATCACCGTACTTTAGGTATATTGATACTTCCGATAATCCTGGGTGAACTAAAATAGGCGTGTGGTTTTCAACTCTTCGGGATGAGGATACTTAGCTGTAGTGGTTAAAAGAAAGTGGTTTTTCAATTTCCAAATGTCTCTGAGGTAATAATTTTCACTTTTCGAACATAGTAGATATAGCCTCCTAAATCAATATTATTGAAAATAGTGTTCTCGAGACATACAGCTTATGTAGGTTGTGCGGCTTGTTAATATGGTATTTTATAGCGTAAATTTAGACTTGATCTGGTTACAACGAATTTCCTGGTATCTGCAGCAGGAAGAATAAGTCGTCTTGAAGAGAAGGATGTCACCAATTCAGGTGACCCATCAAAGATTCATGTGTTATTTGTAGTTTTAGTTGCTTTATCTATCTGGTTGTTAACATCCTTAGGGCTATAAAAACCGCATGATTGAAGATGAGATTATTTGGCATCATCAAGAAATAATTTATAAAAGTTTATAATATCGGACATTCAAAACGCACGTAAGAAGCGACCGCCACTAGTGAAGTCGTTGAGATAGACCTTCAATCTGGCTAAAACAAGTATAACAAGAATTTTGATTAGTATACTATCTAGGTGGAGTCTACGCAAAAATTCGGTTACGAAAATTGTCAATTTTGTTTCTTTATAAATATAAAAAACACATTTAAAGGTCCAATTACTGGTCCAAAGTGCCAGAATATTAACTTCGATGGGGGCACTCGTTTGTTGGGTATATGAGTGTATATATAGGGTAAATAACTGATAAAGATGGTCTCCTTTTACACTAATGCTAGGTGGGTATTCAATGGAGAAGAGGTCTAATTCGCTCTTACAGGCAGTCCGGCAAGAAAAGGATGGAAGGAGTGGCATCTTGCGTGGAAGAACTCTAACCATATAATGATCAGAGTGGGGATTAAACTTTCCTTATATACAGGTAGAGTCACCGTGGCCAGTTAGTAATTAATAGCGAAATATATGAAGGCATTTTTCCTTACAGGCATTCTTTGCAACTTAAAGTTTTTTTTAAGCTGTAAGTTCTTGTAACCTCTATTTGATCTTGACCCTTCATCTGTGCCAAGATTTGTACGCTTTGACGTCATCCAACATCTCATCAAAAAACAGCAGCGAATCCGCTGCTTTTATGGACGTACGTGGGGTTAGCTCCTGCAACTAATTATCATGGGAATAGGTGTAAATCCCTGTGTCTTAAAAAGCTTTGTTTCATCACCTTATATATTCACACTCCTGTTCTAAATAGAGGCAGTTTCGCGCTTCTCCATATTTTGGCAAAAAATCCCACGCCAGGCCAATCCTACGCGTATTTTCGAACCAATAAATCATCTATCACCTTTCATAATTACAGGAACTTCCGTCTTATACTCATCTTGCCTGCGAGAGTAAGTTAATGAATGAAAAATATAGCTGATTACATCACTTTTTATATATAACCTTACACTCCCAACTATTTCTTGAAGTTTTCTAAAAGATATATAGGTAAGATTCTTCAATTCTGTTAAAAGATATTCCATCATATTGGTATTAAATGCATCTGCTTCTTTCTTAATGTGAACTTTACAACAACAGTGTTTCCCGCTGTGTGAAATGGGAAAGCTTCGAATCCTTTCTGCAATCCTTTTATATGCAGTCGTACAGAGCCAATATATGTGATCGATTCAGAGTAGGTAATATGAAAACTTACACCCAGCAATTAATCTTTTAGATAATACACTACCTCTTAATAAACAACCCCCTTAGTATTCCCTACATATGATGTTCAACTATATCGGTGTAAACATATGCCATTAAAGGGTTGGCTGAGAATTTTGGAGGGGAATACCAAAAGTAATCCATGGTATATCCTCTGATCTTGTTCGTTGATTAGCTCCTCCCTAGTTACATGATGGTTTTCTTACTGAGTTATAATACCTTTTTAAGCCATAGTAGGGATATATGGTAGGCATGTCCTAACCATCCTTACGCTTCACGGACATGTATTTCGTTGCCCAATTATGATCGTCCTGATTAAAAACACATCGTTATTTCTAAGGTTAATACCAGCTGTCGATCTCAAGTGTGATAATAACTCATCTTCTATAGAGAGCATACTCCGACATCTGTAACCAGATCCTTAACACCATGACTTCAGACGCATGTCTCCAGCTCAGTTCATGGTGGGCGGCTATACACGAACGCGGTACCATCACAGGCTAACGTTTCTCTCATGTAATAGAGCCTGTATTATGGATCTTTCGGCTACCCACCTTTACCTATGAAACCCGCGCCAATCCCACTTCTTGCGCAGCAACCGTATTCATACTAACGGTTCCCCTCGTCTCCGAACTATTTCTCGATCACAAAATCATCGACGTCTATTTTCCAAATTAGACGATTTCTCAGGCATATTATTCCTGTCTGTCTGATTATTGTTGAGCGTACCTGTTGGTGTTACGGCTCCCTGCAAACTATATAAAATAATTCATGGAGAGGATGGTTGTACGATACCTGTTTCTTTTATATTAGCTATACTTTCGAACAACTATAGTTACACAAGAGTCTCGCGTATCATAAATACATCGTAGGACAGAATGCGACTAATTCCCTCATAATATGTTTAGCACAAAATGAAACCAAGCACCCATATCCTCGCCGGCTGTCTTTTCGACCTCCGAACTCCGAGGAGCACACTCCTATCAGATCGCCTCTGAGCACGTATAATTAACTCACTAGGGAACGCTTGTCTTATCACTACAAGTACTCTCTGGCGCAAACTGCGAGACCTCCGCTCAAGTTAAAACTGAATGCAAAAAATGATACAAGCCCTTACTTCCAAGGAACAAGCCGCCTCAGACGCATGTTTTTAAAAGCAGCGCCACATCTCAGACAGCACCTCCTCATATCTTCATACTATAACCTTCACGCACCACTAGCTCCGACCTGACAGAGTCACAAGTTTTTCTTTGAGAGAAGTATACTTCGAGACGTCAGATAATAGGTAACGCCTCACTCAGTATACACACATTCTTGCGTCAATCTAAAAACGTACCTATTCCATCATCGTATCGTCAGTTAATCACGGCTGTCTCCCGCTCTGTCTTCTTCCTCATATGTGAACTTCTGACCATAATATCAGGTCGTTGTTTCACGATTAGATAGCCACACTATAGGCTCGGTCTTTCTCTATCATACCCATTCTCTTGTACGATCTTGCCAGTCGCTAGCATATTTGTAGCCGCAATAAAAGGAGCGCAAGACACGGTTTGTTGATCGATTTTATACATCTATGAGGTGTTAGGGGTAATTTGCTAATGGGATAAGGTTCATTATTAGTACGATGTTGGTACCTCTAGCTTTCTCTCTGATAAAAAATAATACTCCAGACACTACTAGCTTTCATGAGAATAAAGGCGGCTATTAGATGAGTGCATAGCGAGATTAGCGAGATGTCCCAATCGGCCTAGATAATACGAGATCTGGAAATTCTTCACTGTACACCATTGCGCCACCCTGGCGCTGGCTGAAATTTGTGGAGAGAGCGGCAGTCACACAAGTCTCCAGAACAGTCAAGCAACCCCCTCCATAGAACTGCACGTTCAAGGAAAACCGGCGGCCTCCAGTGTCAATTCAGCTTCCGCTGCCCTCCAGAAACCACCGATTAAGGTGCCTCTCTTCCTACGGTACATGATGAGTCTCGCGGCCATACTGAGTGTTACCTCATCCTATTTTTTACACAGTCATTCACGGGGATCCCTGATGTAGGAGTGTTCTACAACCATACTCCTGTCTCGCATCTACACTGGACTAGTCTGTTTTCTTTGCCACATATTATTGATTGCGGGTGGCTTGTACTTAAACTACATTGAGTTATATTTTGATTCTAAGGTTAGTAGTATCCAGCTGTCGACTTGCTCATGCTGTAGGAATTATATAACTATTCGATCATTCTGTACATAGATCTCTAGCATTATAGGCGATACGATAAAAGCGAGAATCAGTGCTACAACATTCAGAATTCACCCTCGGTGCCGCGAAGACCGTTGAAATAGTCTTATATCGTAGAAAACGATTGACCTTCCAGAACTGTCGGGTCATTCAGCTGTAATCCAGAATTCCTCGTGGTACCTACTCTTATCCTTGACCAAGAACCGCTACATACTTGCGCGCGCCAATATGAATATCACGAGACTGTGACGGCCACTCAAATCCACATCTCAATCAAAACGATCAGCAGTCTCCCGTCTACTGTTATTGCGACCCGCGACGCTCGCGGTTAGCGATTTGTGCTCCTGCAACTCAGTCATATGCCGGTCGAATGTGTGATTGTAGAGATGTAATTTGCGGCAGCCGGTTCTTTATTTAGTTCTTTCTTCATTCGCTTTTCTTCACTAATATTAAATTTTATTTATACAGTTATCTACCTCTCTCTGAACACTAACGTGCCATGCGTTCTCGACTCCTCGAAATATAGGTGTGCCCACCAAGCTTCTCGACTAGTGACTCTGAGGTTTACTTCCGCAGACTGTGAGTTAAGCTTCACAGCAGTCCACATATCTTGAAAGCACTCCTAGGAGTAAGACACTTAATCTCACACTCGATCACTTATCTCTGTCTTATAAGCGTATCTTTGCAGCGTGCGAGAGTAGAGTTGAGCATGATCGTTGACCCAAATATACCATTCAACCTCTCTCGTTAATATCAGTATCAGCATCTACATCTCCCACGATTCAATTAATAATGCACGGTTCTAACAGAATGACAAAGTGCTACTGGCAGATAATTGGTTTGCATTATATTATGCGCCTGTATATTTAAGATTAGAGACTCACTTTCCATCAGAGAAGTAAATAGTAGTATTAATATTCTTTATGCTGCTTTATTGCCTGATAATCTTTCTGCAGAAGTTTCTTTCTTGATATAAAGTTGACTTAACATCCTAAACTATGTTCCTTGTTCTGAGTGACATAAGGCTTGGTAAACAGTCTAACGATCCCTTCTACCATGCCGCTTAAGTAACAGCTTGCAGTATCTACGATAAAACACTACGAGTCCAAATTTTAGATCGATACTTAAGGTAGAAGTTAATCGAGAACAATGATAATGGAAGTTGCTAAATATATAGATATCTAGCTGCACTCTATATGGAATAGATAGACAAATTACTTTTAGATACTGGTATCAAAATGTTTGAACGACATATAGCAGCTCACTGCGACTTTACCTTGTATTTAATCTCGCCTCCTATACTTCTTATGATCTGGATATGTAGATATAACATATTTATCTGGCGGTAGCTACATTAGGTGGATCTGAGAATTTCGGCAACTTGATAAGGGAATGCACCAAGTCGATAACTCGTAATCTAATATGGCTTAATCTGTCGGTTGTTCGTTTCTGTATAATGTCTAGATTCATGGCGCTCAATTACATGGAAGAGTTTCTACTGGAAACCGATATAAATCACTTCTTATATACTTATAGTAGAGTTAGGATTGGTAATGATTTGTTAGTGAAAATCGTCTAAAAATAGACCCAAATCATTATGAATACAGATGCCCACACATAACACAGGACATCAAGATATGATGATCGATTGACCTTCGAAACTCATATGTCGGTATGCGTTAATTTAAAACACCAGGTACAACTGATACCACTTTCTGAAGAGGATTTTATGTATAGCCGAGCTCTGATCGTATTCAGATAAGGATGTATTGATTGATAGTATATCATGTCTGCAATTCCATTAGTCACTAAGGCATATTCAAGCTATTGTTAACCTGAGGGTTCATAATTAGTTGGAAATCGACCGATCCTGAGTAACATGAGAATAATAAGTTACGTAGGTTTAGTCAGAAGGCAAAAACCAATAAAAGCATAATGCTATTATGTTTGTAAATTCTCATGCCCCAATATTCTTCATACATTTTCTTCGCGTTCTATCTCTAGGATCCGAAAAGTTGGTACCCGAAAAAATCGATAGTCTGATTGACCCTGTAATTCCACACAAACCTATTCAATCAATTAGAAAACATCAGCAGATACGATACATGTGTTATGAAGATAAGTACGTCGAGGCTGAGAACGTTACACTAGTAATAAATCAAAATAATAGCGCATTATAAGTTTGTAAGACACTATGCCCTGTTCTTATTAGGCTTTTCAATCATCCCAATATATTTGATAAATATAACACCTCCTCTTCCCGTTCCATACTTTAATAGGGCTCTGTATAGCCCAATGCCGTCTTTTCTCCGAGTAAAATTTTTGTGCCGAAATACACACTCCACGACTTTATCGTCTGGAAGTAACGCTGAGTTCTTGACCATGAAACACTCTATCAGATTGCATTATTACAGGAACTTCTGTCTTATCTATCCTTTTGCCACTGACGAGAGTAGTAAATGAATGAAAAATATACCAATCAACCTTCTATATATAACCTTACATCCCAACCTATTTCTTGAAGGTTTTCTAACAGGACATAGAAAAGATTTTTAACTCTCTGTTTAAAAATAGTTCATCATATTGTAGTTAATACGTCTGCTTCTTTCTAATGTGAACTTTAAACAACAGTGTCCCGTCTGTGAATGGAAAAGCTCGTCCTTCTACATCCTTTATATGAAATTGCACAGAGCCAAAATGTGATCGATTCAAAGGGTAGGTAATGAAACATTGGAAAGGTTATAACTTACTCTCTTTGGGAAAATAACACTACTCTTAATAAAGGCCCGCTTAGTAATGGCCTTACAATATTGATGTTCAACTCATTGGTGTAATAACATATGCCATTACTAGGGTTTGGCTTGAGAATTTTGGAGAATACAAGGTATATATGTAATACCCTCTGTCTTTGTTCCGTGCGATTAGTTCCTCCCTAGATAGAGGATGGTTTTCTACTGAGTGTATAATCCTTTTTTAACATAGTATGGGGATATGATGTAGGGATGTCCTAACCACTTTACCTCACTGGAATGTTTTCGTTGTCCATTGATCGAATCGTCTGATTAAAAAACACATCGTTTTTTCTAGGTTAATACCAGCTGTCGATCTCAGCGTGATTAACACACTTTCTGGAAAATCAGGGAAAGTCAGGGAAAGTCTCAGGGGAAAAAAATTGGTCAGGGAAAAGCAGGGAAAACGTTTTAAAATATGCTGAAGGTCAGGGAAATTATTAAAATTTCCTTTGTCCTTATTAAGGTATTTCCTGTTATATGAGTAATGGTTGTTTTACAAGAAACATATTTATTGATATATTTTTTTTTCCTTAACTGTATAATTGTGGATGAGAGATGTATTTGATAAGTGAATGAAAAAGGATGGGCGAGGAATGACATTGCATAAAGAAACTATCCTGTTTCTTCTAGTTTTTTTGACCCTCTACCTACTATTTTTCCTATTCTGTTTGTAGAGGTTGTTCCAAGTTCATCCTTTCGATTGCAGGTGATTGGTAAGGATGTTGTTTTAGACTGTTATGACTTATGAACTTAATCTGTTTTATATCTTTTTCTTTAGGCGAATTATCATTCTTTTTGAGGTGTTTTTTTTTTTTTGAGGTTTGAAGAAGTGATTTTGATTTTGTGCAGTTAAAGGTATTTATTATTTATTTATAAATGACTTCAAGAAAAAAAAGGCTTAACTTTAACGACCAGTGGTTGGAGGTCAAACTGAACCCTTGGTTCATTTCTGTTCACAGATTTACAAAGTCTCGTACTTAATATTATGGAAAGATCTTAAGTCCAGTAAAATGCTGCTACAACCAACAACTAAGCTTTTTGCATTAGACTTACATGACAAACTGAATGCCAGACTGTGCAAATCAAAATGAACAAAATGAACAAGAAAGATGTCCTCTGAAGTACAAGCCTTTCCAATGGCTCTCATCATTGGATCTAGTATAGTTTTTCATCAGCCAGAACAGGGAAACAAAGAATTTGAATTTATTGCTAGAAGGCAATTGTACCCATAACGCCAGAATCACAGATTCTGCTGCTGAGAAAGAAAAAGCACATACTCTACTTTGCAGTGAAAGCTCATTCTACCCTTGAAATTAAAATTCAATATTTTTGGATGGAAGTGTGATTTTGGATTTTGGATTTTTTGGATTAAATTAAAATTCAAAAATATTTTTGGATTAAATGAGTTTTTTTTCTTCCTATAAGCACCTGGAATCAATGTTATGTGGAATTTCGGCAAATTATTAAATTAGGACTGAATTTTTCGCATGGAAATGCGACAGTGGAAGGAGGTTTTCTATAAATTAAGCAATTTTTAGTGGAGAATCTGAAAAGAACATAGTCTGATTTCTCTCAAGAACAGTGCACAATGCTATAAGAATTCATGAAAGTATTCATAAAGTTCCCTTATCACTCAAAAAATGTTTGACAAATGTAAGAGCTGTCCTAGGGAGATATGAAGAACATCTCAAAGAGTCAAACAGAAAGAAAAAGAAGAGAATAAAAGGTTGAAAAAAGAATATTTTATCAGATCCGATCAAATAAACTTGAGAGCAGAGAAAAGATGTTAAAAACTGAAGGCTTAACAGAAGAAGCGCTATAGAAATCAAAATTCAAATGCTTGACGAAGAGAAAAGTTAATCTAGAATCTTCCCCATTTAGAACTTTTGTGATTACAGTGGACGCTAATTCACCTAGGCTATTAATGTAAGCTTTATTTATTTTCTATTTGTATAAAATAAAACTGTTTTCTTTGGAAAAAATAAAAAGGAGTGCTTTGGACGGTTATGGGTAAGGTAAAAGTTGAGAACAAAAAAAGTATTTTTTTTTTGGATACATGAGGAAGTAATATTTTACAATTAAAATTTTAATAATTTAAAATTATGAAATTGAGTAAATGAGGCTGTGCAATACATGATTTGAAAATTAGATATTTTATACAACCAAAAAATAACGAACACGGGGCTGGTCAGGTTAAAATTTGCAGAATTGGTCAGGGGAAAGTCAGGGAAGTCAGGGAAATCAAAATTTCAAAAATTTTAGTGTTTAAAAACCTTAGTGTGATTAATACTTCATCTTCATAGACTAGCATATCAGCAATTGTAACAGAATCTTTACACATATTACTGGTCGTCAAAAGCGTATTTAAATAACTGAACATGGCAGGTACTGATTTAAAATAGGATATTTGCCAAATACCGATTTTTTTCGCGGTTTTTTGTTCCAGCGTAGCATGGGTCAGGCACTGGTGTTTCTCTCCTTCGTTTATTCCTGCAGCACTTCGTGACCCTCCAGTATATGGCAGTGTGGAGGCCAAATTATACAATAGGCTGATCATGTACACATTTGGCATACACCTTTCCAAAGCCCTCTTATTGTAGTAGATGGGATTCAATGCATTGCCTGAGTCGAAATTGGCGGAGGTTTGAGTTATTCGAGAGGGGTTTGGAATCATTGGCGGATGGATAAGGGAAGTGGCAGTTCACAATAGATAGGGGTCTACACTCTCCATGATTAATGTTTTGTAATTATGATTGAGAATCTTTTGTTTCATGTTCAGCTCCTGACCATTACATAATTTATATATGGAACCTAATTGGGAGTTAACTTATCGATGTTATGGTGAATTTTCTCTGGTAGATTTGGGCACGTACGTTTTGCTTCATCTTATATTAGTTATGCTACCTTGTAACTGTGTAGTTATACGTCTCTGTGTTACACGGCCCCTAACTATATTCCGTTAGTTTTTTTTTATTTTTCTGCTTCATAAATAAATTTTTAAAAAGGGAACGATCAAATTTAATTTTTTGGCGAAGAGCCCAGTATATACGGGAAGGTTTTTACTCGTCTCCTTTTCACCTGTAACATCCAGGGGGATTACACTTAGGGTTTTATATTTTCTCGTGAAATTTTCAATGTAACTTTGTCTCGTAAGGAACGTCAATACCCGTCCCCTCAAAACTTATGAAAGGAGAATGACCATTTAATGGAACCTCACGTACCTGATTTTCAGGCTTAGTACAGTAATTCCGCAAATTAATTTCCATAGGTTTTATTGTTCCTGTAATTCGTGTTGCCGTCTTATCATGTATATGATCCTTTAGGCATTTTTGCTTTTGCTTTATGCAGTCGAGAATATCGTGGCCCATTTCGATATATTTAGTTTTTATTTTCATCACTAAAAAGTTACAAAATTGAATCCCTTTATTGTATGTATAAGAGAATAATATATCTTATCCAGGTAGTGAATAGTTGATCCGGTGGTCTGCAGGTCATACAGTTTTGAATAAATAAACTGGCAGCTAGTGGAGACAGACTTCGTTAAGAGAGAAATCGACCGAGAATGCAGAATGAGTTATGTACATAGCCGAAGCGCCGAGAGGATAGAATAGTCCTGTATGACCTGATTCCTTACATTCACTTTTGGCACTTCCTGGAGAATTTAATATAACGTAATCTCAGTCGACTCGAACAGAAGAGATATGACTTAGCAGAAGCCAAAATCGATAGTTGTCACCATCACTTCTCATTCCAAAGTTTTTGCTTCTTATCGTGTACTTGCACCAGTTTGTACCCGAAAAATCGATTTAGCTTGTTGAAGAAATCGGAAAAATCTAATCATACTTAGAATGACAGAATCATCAATAGGTTACAAGATAAAATAGTACACTTGACGTTAGTTAAGATCTACAACACTAAATCCTATTTTAATTTAACCTGTTAGGTCACACACAAGTTGTTGAAAATATAAGGCTGTCAATATTTTGTGCATTGCTTACATACTTTCTGGAATTTCCGATCAATATTCTGTTGTGAGTGACCGGGGACAAGAAGATCTAAGTTTGTTTGCCAAATAAAATTAAATTAATTTAACATTAACTTATAATTCGTGCGATAGGTGAAAGGTTCTACTGAAACGCAGGACAAAGAATAAGTGTCATAGAAAAGAGAATAATGTCCTCGAGTTTCGTAAATTGACCAATTATCTATTTCAATCAATGCAGAGGTTAGTTATTTTGGTTACCCTATTCTGATAGCGTGGGAGGGTCATCGCTAGTATTACGCGCTAAATCGATTATTGTTTTATTTCTGTTGGAAAATTTTATCAATTGGCAGTTGAACACTTTGTACACTTCTCTTTAAATAGAGGAACGGTTTTTCCGTTCCAGTCACTACCCAAAGGAGGGACCTTCAGGGTTTTTTTTCGGAAATTTTGAAACCTTTGTCCAGCAGGAACATCACCGTACCCCGTTAACTTAGGCAGAGAAGTGATTCCACTTAAGCGACCCTATCGACTGATTTCAGTTTTAAACGAATATTTAGCTCATCAAATCCTGGGTTCTATTGTGCAGTGTCTTGCGCCATTGTAATAAGGAATTTTTATTGATTTCTTAAGCACCAATTTGGCTTTCCGTATTATATTTATGTTATGTGTAAAAAAAAAGTTACAATAATCAGTTTAAGAAGTGAAGAATCATATCTTTCCCGGTACTTGAAGTAAGGGGCTGCAGGTCTAGATATACACGTCTTTGCACGATTAGATAAACATAGCCATGCATTGCATCTGTCGTTCAACAAGAGAAGAAAGGTAAGGCGCTTATACCGGAAATTGAGAATGGAGATTAGAAGTAACTTAGCTGTAAGCTTAGAAGAAGTCAGACTACGATGTAATACTCATTCTCATTCAATTTGGCTTTTCTGGGTTTAATTAGTTGCAGATCGAGAATACCGAGACGAGAATGAGATAGACTTAGCCGAAGCCGAGAAGACGATAGTTGTAACTCATTCTCCATTCCAAATTTGCTCGCCTTTCGGTCTCACGAAAGTTGTAAGGAAAAATCGATAGGTAGTAAAGGTAAATAATATCGGCCTATTATTACTTAGAAATATCAAAAGGTACCACATACATTAAGTACAACGTAGTAAGATCTACAACATACTTTAATTTCAACTTCAACCTGTTTAGGTCATACAAGTTTGAAAATATAAGCCTGTCAATATTATGGCATCTTACAATTTCCTATCTAAATCTTGTGAGTCAGGGACAAGAGATCAAATTTGTGCCAAAAAACGCATAATATAATCGCACTAAAGGGAACGTTCTTGGTCGAAGTTAAAAATATATGTATAAAATACTAAAAGGATTGAGTCATCGTGATCTCAGTAATGTTCAAATTTCTCTAATCTATCATTAGTTATGACCCTCCACTAGTAGGTAGGAGCACAATCTAGTTTTACGCGAGCCTAAGTCCGTTATTTTTATCTTTGTACGTTATTTCTGTTTGGAAAAATTCTCTGCCATCTTAGATCCACGAACGATGAGAAATGATCTTTTTCCAATTCTCTTTTGTTTTTTTAATTTTTATATGGTCGGAGAGGCCACTCTTTTACTAAAGGAGAGTTTCTAGTATAGCATTACATCTTACCTACAAAGGAGGGGTAAAGACTATCGGTCATCTTTTTCCGAGAGAAATTTTGTATAATGTTGCTACACCAGAAACTGCCTGTTACCCGCTTAAACTTATGAGGGTGCCGTACGGAACCTAACGGATGATTTTTAGTTTTTACGATATCTCAAATATTCCTGGGTTATTGCCACGTGTTGCCTGCATAGTCTTATGATTTTTTGAATAAATTATGTAGATTAAGCACATTACATATATGGGATCAACTAATATTTATTCATTTTTTCTCAAATAATAAATTTACACACATTTAACCATATTTTCTAGAGGAAATATCATATTCATTCACTCTCAGGATATCCGGAGGAGGAGGGCTTGGCTATGGTGTCGATTTCTCAGCTTTTGCAAATATGTAGTTGTGAAACATGGAACAATGGCATCTCGTTAAAAAGAGAGAAATAACACGGACCAATGAGAAAGAGTTAGCTTATGCCGAAGCCGAGGAAGTCGATTAGTTGTAACTCATTCTCATTCAAATTTGGCTTCCCTGGGTTAATTGTGTAATCGATCGAACCGAACGAGAATGAGATGACTGTAGCAGAAGCAAAAAAATCTTAAGTAGATATATGTATTTATAACTACAATCTCGATCAAATTGTTGGCTTTCGAGGTGTACGGTGAAGAGTTATGTCACGACAAAAACTTCGATAGCTTGGTCACCTATGATAATGCTAGATATTATCTTCTATCATACTTAGCAATAATCAAAAGTGTTACTCATAATAGTTACAATTCTTTTTGTCTACTACTAGTAAGCACTCCTAACATCATACTTTGAATATTAATTTCCTTGTGTTAAAGTCATAGCAAATATGAATTATAAGAGCCTGTCATATTATGAGCACGTTTACCACTATCTGACAATTTTCTCGATCTTAAATTCTTCATGAGTGAGAGAAGTAATTAGAGTAGACATAGACTAGATCTAATCTGTTTTTGTGCCAAAAACGCCTAATATATGCACTATAACGAGGGAACGTTAGCCTATTGTGAATTTTTAAAAAATTCGTCTAGAAAAAAAAAATAATGGTCGTACGTAAATGCAATTTTCAATTATCAATTAGCATGTTATGACCATTACTGTCATTTGGGAGTTCTCCATGGAGGCATGCTAGTGTTTGAACTGAGCCTAAATTCTCCCGTTATTTTTTTTATGATCTATTCATGGGTAGGAATGAAAAAGATTATCATATAAAAGGGAGACGATGCATTTAATAATTTTTGTGCGATAAGCCATAATAAATGGGACGGTTTTATTTGTTCTATATCATACCTTACTACAATAGGGGACGACTTAGGTTTTTTTTTTTCCCGGAAATTTTTAAACTTGTCACCAAGTATATCTACCCTGAGACCCCTAAACTTATGGGAGATCCTTAAAAGGACCCTAGCGACTTAGGAATTTTAGTTTTACGATATTCAAATTTATTTCCATGGGTTATTCTAGTAATACAGTTTGCTAGCATTGTTTAAGATTTTTTGAATGTCTATTATGCTACAAATAAATTTAGCAAATTATTCCGGTTTATTATAATTATCAATTTTTCAAAAAATATAGGTTATTTAACATAATTTTTAAGAAGGGAAAATAATCTTATTTATTCAAGTCGTGGAATAGGCCGTTTGAAGACTTGAAATAACTTTATTTTATGGAAATTATAAACATGGCTGGCAAGTGGCATCTTCGTTAAAAGAGAGAATCGACCGAATGAGATATGGTTAGACTTAGAGCTGAGGCCGAGAATGTTCACGGATAGGTTGTATACTCTCACATTCGCTCATTATTACAATTATATTGGCTTTACCTGGGTTTAATTAGTGAATCAACCGAATGAAAATGAGTTAGACTTAGCATAGTATTATATAATTATTCAGTGTTAAGGAAATAACTCATTTCCTCATATAAATAAACTGGTATATTTGCTTATCGGTTCTGATAAAGTTGTAGACCGAGAAAATACAATCGATAGTTGTAAGAGACACATGAAATTTTTCTCTATTGAATGGTATCAAAATAAAGATAAAGCTTCTATATAAAAGATTACAACATATTTAATTTCAGACCTGTGTTAAGGGTATCATAGACAGGAGTTTGTAAAATATAGCTGTGCAATTTATTAATGGCTTTAACACTTTGGAATTCTCTAGATGTAATATATCTGAGTGTGGGTAGATAGGGAAGTATATACTATATAGGTATATATTAGAGTAAAAAATGAAAAGGATGATATTTGAATTGTATGATATATAAGTATATAATTATATGATAATATATAATAGTATATAGGAATGTATATATAGTATATGTATATATATATTGTATATGATAGTATAGTATATATATATATGCATATATAGTATATTATAGTATATAGGTAGGCGTGATATATATATATGATATATAGTATATGAGTAGTGATATTATTAAGTATAGTATATATATATAGCATAATATATATATAATATACTATACTAATATATATATAGTTATATTTATATATATATAGGTAGTATAGGGTATACGTTAGTGATATATATATATATAGCTGTATCTGAGATATATATATATGATATTAATATACACATATTATATGTGTGGTTATGTGTACACAGTTAGTGTATATATTTATATTACTAATAAGTTATATATATATATATATGTTCTGAAAAAATAATAATGTAGAAATCACGAGTATAATGAGGAGCCATCTTAGTGTTAGTGTACAAGGCACTTTTCTTATTATGTGTAGCCGGAGCTGGCTGTATTAGCGAGCACGTTGTAAAGTGTAATCGACAGGCGTAAGAGAGCCTGAAGGACTAAGAATTGGGTCCGGTGTCTTGAGAATAGTTATTCTCGTGTCTACTAATCTAAGTGGCGTCGTTAATTCAGATTAAATACTGCGGTGGTAAATTAATGGTC
>JABUQX010083003.1:60000-70610 GCA_015478945.1 Trachelipus rathkii | reverse complement strand
GGTGGTGGGGAGGGCCTCCGGACTCTGCTCTTGGTATTTGGGTGTCAGTGGGGGTTCCTCCGCCCCTTCTCTACGGGTATGGAAAACGTCCCCTATGTTCCCTGGGTCGGCTCGAGCCCCTAGTGTGCCGTATAAAGCAAAATTTAATAGAAAGTCTATTTATTTTATCGAGAAACCAATAAAAGGTCTCTTAAATAGGCCTCTAATCATATTACTATAATTGTTAACAATAATTTTGGCGACATACATTGCATTTTCTTATGTGAAATTTTTACCAGGATTCCAAAATGTATTCCTTTTCGCTGTGCCATTGTAGCCTTTTTATATACTTTTTTTTTTTTTTTTTTTTTTTTTTTTTACATTTTAGTAATAAATTTG
The DNA here is from genome assembly GCA_015478945.1 of Trachelipus rathkii. Taxonomy (NCBI): domain Eukaryota; kingdom Metazoa; phylum Arthropoda; class Malacostraca; order Isopoda; family Trachelipodidae; genus Trachelipus; species Trachelipus rathkii. The sequence goes on along the minus strand of JABUQX010083003.1, from coordinate 70,232 downwards.
ACCAGCATTCCAGCAATGTATCTGTTTTACTGTAGCATTAATAGTTTTCAAGATACATATGACGGATGGAAAATGCTGGCTCATATATATATATATATATATATATATATATAGAGAAAGTTATATATATATATATATATATATATATATATATATATATATATATATATATATATATATATATATATATATATATATATATATATATATTTATATTTTTTATTAGCCTTTAACCATAATTTTTGTAGTAAGTCAGTATATTTTAAGTTCTAATTTATTTATTAGTTTAGGGTTAAGCTTATTTTAGAATCAAGTTTAGTTTATATCACATTTAGTTATTAATTATTATACTTTCCTAAACTCAATATTAATAGGCAGCTTTTATGGACGAATTGAGCATTTGGGAAGCTTCGCTTCCTTATCTTTGAGGTTTCTTCTCAAAAGGGCTTAAAAAAGGTTTCTCCTTTTTTTATTATCATCGGTTTCTCCTTTGATATTTACCTAGAAGTATTGCGATTTCTTTCGCAATATTACAATTAGTTTCTCTAGACAAATATCTCTAAGTTAAAGTCTTATGCTATTCAAGAAAGTTTCTCTTTCTTTGAAAGGTACGATTGGTTTGGCCAATTAGACACTGGTTTATCCGGTGTAGACCTATGTTAATATATCTGATATTATTAACTGAGTAAAGTTTCTCTTTACGTCTGGTGCTATTTGGCTTTGCCGGATAGATGTTGGTTTCTCCAACATACACCTGAGTTAATATTGTGAGTTTATATTGACAATTAGGTAACTATTTGGTTTCTCCAGATAGATGTTGGTTTCTCCAACGCGTATTTGTATTAGTTTCTCTAATACGATTTTAGAAGTTGGTTTCTCCGACGAATATTGTGTTAGTTTCTCTAATGCGATTTTAAATGTTGGTTTCTCCAACAGGTATTTGTGTTAGTTTCTCTAATGCGAATTTAAGTTGGTTTCTCCAACAAATATTGTGTTAGTTTCTCTAATACGATTTTAGAAGTTGGTTTCTCCAACAGATATTTGTATTAGTTTCTCTAATACGAAATTAGGTACTAGTGGTATATCCAATTAGTCGTTGGTTTCTCCCAACGTATACCTGTATAAGTTTCTCTTATGCAAAACTAAGGTACTAATTTGGTTTCTCCAAATTAGATGAAGGTTTCTCCATCATACACCGTTATATAAGTTTTCGGTTTCTCCTTAAACTTATTTTGTTGTCGTCGCTGGTAAATAAAATTGTGTGTTGTTATAAATCATTCCTTTATATTATATGTACGATCCTTCATGCATTCTCCGAAGAGCAAACTGTTTGACCAGAGCTACCATTAATATTAGTTTATGTATATATATAAATAATAAAACGTTATTTCTTTTGCTAGCTTTTCTTCTGAATCCTGTCACTTCTGGCTATTTTATTGTTTAAAAAGGTTGAAATCACTAGGTAAAATTATCGAAATATTATCTTATAGATTAATTACATTATCTATTTAAAGACATTAAAAATTCTACTTCGACTTATTGAAAAAGTATATTAGAAAATATTACAAAAAAGGTCACATTTATCAAACAACTTTCAATATATATATATATATATATATATATATATAAAGAGAGAGAGAGAGAGAGAGAGAAAAATAAATATATAAATAAATGATAAATAACAAGGACCAAAACCAATGAAAATATCGATATATCTGCTGAAAAATATCATCGTTATATATCGATACTGGCATCCCTAATATATATATTAATATAAATATATATATATATATATATATATATATATATATATATATATATATATAGATATACATGCAGGCATATATATATATATATATATATATATATATATATATATATATATATATATATATATATATATATATATATATATATATATATATATATATATATACTCACATAAGTTGTTTTATAGGGTATTCCAACAGGAATGAAATCAAAGATTGAAATTGAAATTTGTCCTAAAATTGAAACCATCGAGAAAGGATTTTGAATTTTATTACACATTACCACAACTACACTAAGGATATGTCTTACGTAATAATTTCAAACTTTGATTATAAAAAATCAAATGACAATTAATTTAGCACGTAAAGGAAAACAAATACCCGTTAACAATTTTGTGATATCTGGATAAATGACATCAATTAACTTGAAGGTTAAACTGTACTTACTCAGTACTAGGGAGTAAACACACTCCCTTTATTGTCCATTTTATGTTTCTCTCCGTATCAAGGTTTACCAAAGTTTCTTTCAAGATTAAAGTTCTTCAACTCTTCGTTATTGTTCATTTGGTTTTTTATCCCTGTAACTGTAAAACTGTTATGAGTAATTCTGTCAACGCTATATTTTATCACTTCGGCATTATATGGATTTCAGTGTGTGTGCATAGGTGAGTATGTGTGGTAGTGATGCCATAAAGCCATACATTCTCTTCTCTATATTTCTATATATATATATATATATATATATATATATATATATATATATATATATATATATATATATATATATATATATATATATTCAAAGATATTTGTGCAATAAACGCAACTCCTTTGCTCCTTTGGATCGCCTTTGTTTATATATATATATATATATATATATATATATATATATATATATATATAGTATATATATATATATATATATATATATATATATATATATATATATATATATATATATATATAGATGAATAAGAAGATGAAGCATAATTTTGGCAACATTTATTATAATGGATCCGGAGTGAGATCTCGAACCTCGATCCACATCCACCGCTCCAATCACTTATTACACCCCATATTATTACTATATATATATATATATATATAGAAAGAGAAAAGGGGTATATATATATTTATATATATATTTATATACTAATATTTATATATATATATATATATATATATATATATATAGTATATATATATATATATATATATATATATATATATATATATATATATATATATATATATATATATATATATATATATATATATATATATATATATATATATATAATGTATATGTATACGTTGCATTGTTATCGATTTCTTGGTACACGTCTTACAGTTATATAGCGTTGCAGATCCCATGGAAAACTGAAATAGATTCTCTTTTAAACAAAGTGGAAAATTTTCACAAAGAATGATATTCATTCTACCCATTAAACATCAAAATAATATTCAGCCATTATTGGATTTCATCTGCCTTTTCAACTGAAGATATGAAGTGTTCAAGTCAAGTTTATTTAACTACTTGTTTTAGGATGTAGTTTTGGACAACATCTGTGGTTGGGCTAACTTGCTGAATGTCGCACTTTTTTTCACTTAAATTTGTACATAATACAACCGGCCTGCTAACTTTCTCATGCTCATTCTATGCAATTCCTCAGGTTTTGAAGTTACCTACACTAGATCATTAGCAAATTTCAAACTATTTAGGTACCTTAGCAATAAGATGAATATTTTCGGTAAAATCCTTCGTCCCTTATTCTTGAAATCTAACGTCTCATTTGATTTGAACTTTATTTCTCACTTCAGATAAAGTAAATATTGATGTAGCATTCTATAAATTTGTTTCAAAGTGTGTGAATATGGCTTTGCAATAACCAAACTAGTTTGAACATTTGCAGTATATCTTGTGCTTTCTGAGTCAAATACACATTATTGATTAACAAACACACCAAAGGTTGCCATCCACATCTGTCACCCGGGAGTGGTCCAGTAAACTTTTAAAAGAATCATATATAATGGTATACATATATTACATATATATGAGAGAAAGAGCATATATATATGAGAAAGAGGAGAGAGAGAGAGAAAGAGAGAGAGAGAGAGAGAGGAAGGAAAGATGGACATGGAGCCCAGCAAATTCCCGTTAATAGATGTTCTGTAATATTTAATTACAGTTTACGGTGACATAGTGAATTGCAAGCAATACACACACAACAGAACAATAATAAAGTACAATAATCTTTATTCGAAACCACGTCCACGGTGGCTAAAATTTCCAAAGAGAGTTGAGTCGAAGCTATTTGCTATAGCTTAGATAATCTTTGCATTATAATCCACTTGGTTAGGAAATACATGTAACCATGTGGGAAAAAAAACATGTTAAAAAACTTTGTAAAACAATGGGTTTTTTCATAAAACAGGCCATAAAACAGTAGGTAATGAAAACCTCCCAGATTCATGGGATAGAGGTAATACGGTGGCAACTAACCGACTAACTAACTAACTAACTAACTAACTAACTAATATATATATATACATAACACACACACACACACACACACATACATAGAAGAGAGAGAGGAGAGGAGAGAGAGAGAGAGAGAGAGAGAGAGAGAGAGACAAGAAAGGACAGTGCAGGAAAGGAGACAGGAATCTGTCTGAAGGTCCGTCACGCTAAGACAAAGTCTTCAACAAGTTTCAAAATGATTTGAATTTTGACTTATTTTCTTTTGCCATTCCATTTAGGTAGAAACTCATTTAATCGCTCTCAGTTAAGCTGAGATCATTTGGAAATTAGATTTAGTGGCTTGGGATATTTACTATCATGCCAAAGGATCATTAACCCCACACATTATTACTGTATATATATATATATATATATATATATATATATATATATATATATATATATATATATATATATATATATATATATATATATATATATATATATATATACATATATATATATATATATATATATATAAGGATATATTTATCTATATGTATGTATATAGTATAGAGAGAAAGAGAGTACAAATATATATATGAGTATATATATATATATATATATATATATATAGTGAGAAAGAAAGAGAAAGAGTGAGGAGTATATATATATATCTATGTGTATCTATATAGATATAGGTGAGGTTATATATATATATATATATATATATATATATATATATTTATCTCGCATATATCTCTTCCTATATATATATATATATATATATATATATATATATATATATATATATAGGGGATCGGGATTGTAAGCACATATTATATATTGGGGGATTTTTGGAATGGATAGATATGAAAGGAGGAAAGGACATGGACGCATATAAGAATGGAATGGTGGTGGAAAGAAGGAATGGCAAGCGTAGGCGGTATTGGTCTACTCAATGTAATAAATTTTGAGGGTTAAAGAGGTCGTATCCTCACTCTCACTTGTTACCCCCCTTTTGATGATGTAATCTCGTCATTAGACGAGATTACGTTGTTATGACTCATCATTAAGGGCTGCCCCAACACCCCTTTTATGTTGTAATTTTCCGTACGCCCTTAGGGTATGTTAGAGAGTAGGTAAAGGGTTGAAACTTGGTATACTTATAGGTGATGACGTAACTTCGTTCGATCTCTGAGGAGCTACTTCTTAGAGAGTAGGTAAAGGGTTGAAACTTGGTATACTTATAGGTGATGACGTAACTTCGTCGCAGACGAGGTTACGTATGTATTGTAGCGGCAAGCTGGTTTGATCCCTGAGGAGGTACTTCTTAGAGAGTAGGTAAAGGGATGAAACTTGATATACCTATAGGTCATGACGTAACCTCGTCGCAGACGAGGCTACATCAATGTACTGTTGTGGTATGATGGTTCGATCTCTAAGGAGGTTCTTCTTAAAGACGTCGTATCCCCTTCATATCTGGCAACCCCCTTTCTTATAACGTAACATCGGCGTAGTCGAAGTTACGTCCCTGTGCTGTTGCGGTATAATGATTCGATATCTGAGGAGGTACTTCTTAGAGACATCATATCTCATTCATATTGGTATACCCTTTTCTTACGTGGTAACCTCTTCTTCGACAAGATTACGTTACGCTACGCCCATAGTGTGATGGGGCCGAGTCCCAAAACCTTGGAATGAACGCAGAAGGATGAAATTTGTTATATCCCTTTCTTATAAGGTAACCCCGTTGCAGACGAGATTACTTGCCACTATGCTTATTGGGTGATGGGGCTGAGCCCCAAAACCTTGGAAATGGATGAAAATTTGAAAATTTGGTTACACCTTCTTGCGAGTAACCTCTTCGCAGACGAGGCTACGTGTCGCTACGCCCATTGGGTGACGGGGTGGGGCCCAAAACCTTGGAAATGCCATAGAAGGATGAAATTTGGTATACCCTCTTCATATGAAGTAACCTCGTCTGCGACGAGGTTACGAGTTACTACGCAAATTGGGTGTTTGGGAGGAGTCCCAAAACCTTGGAAATGGCCGTAGAAGAATGAAATTTGGTATACGCCTTACTTATGAGGTAACCTCGTCGTGGTAGAGGTCACGTGTCACTACTGGACTGGCAATAGATTTTTTTTTTTTTTTGTAGAGATTTACTGTAGATTTTTGGTAGAGATTTTTTTTATATTTTTTATAGACTTTTCTTTAAGAGATTTTTTGTTGAGCTTTTTTGTAGAGATTTTTTTGTTAAGATTTTTTGGAGAATTTTGTAATGATTTTTTGATAGAATTTTTTTAGGAATTTTTTTTTGCAAGGATTTTTTTTGTAGAAATTTTTATGAAGAGATTTCTTTTAGATATTTACTGTATATTTTTTGGTAGAGATTTTTATATTTTTCATAAATTTGTAGAGATTTATTTGTAGAGATTTTTTGGTAGAGATTTTTTCTAGAGACTTTTTTTGTAGGGATTTTTTTTGTAGAGATTTTTTGTAGAAATTTTTGGTAGGGATTTTTTGTTTGGATTTTTTTTGCCGAGATTTTTTTTGGTAGAAATTTTTAGGTAAGGATTCTTTTATAGAGATTCTTTTTTAAGATTATTTTTGAATAGATATTTTGGATGGAATTTTTGTAATAATTTGTGTAAGAATTTTTTGTTGGGATTATTTTGTAGGGATTTTTAAAGAGATTTTTTTTTGTGTTGTGATTTGTTGTAGTGATTTTTCTTTGTAGAGATTTTTTGTATTGTTTTTTTTGTATGGATTTTTGCAGGTCATTTTTTTGTATGGATTTTTTCTATAGTTTTTCTAAAAATTTTTGCACTGATTTTTTTTGGGGATTTTTTGTTGAAATTTTTTTGGCATGGGTGTTTTGTATGATGATTTTTTAAGGCATTTTTTGAACAAATTGTAGTAGTAGTGGTTGTAGTAGGGATATATACAGTCATTATATATATATATATATAAATATATATATATATATAATATATATATATATATATATATATATATATATATATATATATATATATATATATAATATATATATATATATATATATATATATTATATATATATATATATATATATATATATATATATATAAATATATATATATATTAATATATATATATATATATATAATATATATATATATTATATAATATAGTATATATATATATAGATATATATTATTAATTATCTATACAAACACTTATTCCGCTTAAGCGGGGTAGTGGTACGTGCAGCTTCCCTAATACATATTTCCTTCATCTCGCCCTCACCCACCTCCTCCATTCCATTCTATCTCTCGCCAACACCCTACCTTCCTCCACCCTCAACCCTCTCTCTTCCAGCATTTCCTTTATTCCATCCATCCACCTTCTCTGTTGGTTCCCCCTTCCTCTCCTTTCCTATCCCTCCGCTGCCCAAATCTCCTAACCATCCTTTGTTCCTCCAATTTCTCTCCAGAATGTGCCAAACCATCTTAACTTCCCTTCTCCGCTCTCTCACCAACCATTCTTCCAATCAATCTCTCTTTCTTATCACCCTATTTCCTAAGTCCTCTCTCTTTACTAACCCACATACCGCTCTCAAACCCTTTCATCTCAACATTCCAATTCTTCTTGGAACCAGGCATTCAACCCCCATGTTTCACACCCATATCAGTACCGCTGGGAACACAAAATCTTTTCAAACAACTTATTTAAAGGTTATTGTTGATAAATCCCCCCTTCCATATTCCCTCAGACCAACTTCAATGCTCTCATTTCCTATCTCCTACTCTATGATCTATCTCTTCCTTAATTCCTGCTTCATTGCTTAATGCTTCCCTAAATAATCTTTTTGAAAAACCCGAATCTACCATGCCACACCTCCAACTCTAAATGCCAAAACCCATACCCTTCATCTGTTTCCTCCCTTCCTCAACCACTAACACTTTATCTTTCCTGGATTTATCTTAAGACCCTTTTGTCCACACACTCTCTCAAACTCCTTCACTAAATATTTCCAATCCTTCCGAATTGCGTCGCCGCAAGCAATATCATCCGCAAATAGTATCATGTTCACTTCCCATCTATCACCCCTCCATCAATCCACCCTCTCCCCCTCCTCATCAAAAATTTTTTTTTTTTTTTTTTTTATTTTTCCCTGCACACTCTCCATAATAAATTGAAAAGCCACTGGGGTGACATTACACATCCCTGGTCTCCCCTCTCTCTACCGCAAACATATCACTCTCCTCCTAACTACTCTCACAACATTCTGCTATTCTATAAAAGGTTCCTAATACTTTACCTAATTACCCCCTACTCCATAATTTCCGTCCAGCACCCTCCATATAATTCCCCCCTTTCACTCATATACATATGCTTTCTCCAGATCTAAAAAACACCCATACACTTTCCCTTTCCTTTCTATACCTTTCTCCACAAGCATCTTCATTGTGAATACTTGATCCACACATCCCCTTCCCACCCTAAATCCTCCTTGTTCTTCCCCCATTCTCTCTTCCGTTAAATCTCTCACCCTCTCAATTAGTATTCTTCCATACACTTTCCCTACTACACTCAAAAGACAAATACCTCTATAATTCCCACACTCCATCCTATCCCTTTCCCTTTATACAGGGGAACCAAACAACCATCCTCCCAATCCTGTGGAACCTCTCCCTTCCTCCAACATAAATTATATAACCTATACAGCCATTCCTCCACCCCTCTGCCTCCCATCTGTAACATTTCCATACTCACACCATCTAGACCTGTAGACTTTCCTTTTTTCCTTTAGTTAACGCCCTTAATTAATTTTCTTCCCATTTTATTTCCATATCCATTCTGCCCCCTCCCCCCCCATCCTCACTCTTGGAATCCTTCCTCATCTCTCACCCCATTTCCATTCAATAATCCTCTAAAATATATTCCCCCCATCTTTTCCTCACCTTATCCTCCCCTCCTCCATTCCCCTTCCCCTCCCTTAACCCTCTCTCCTAACCCCTCCCAGTTCTTCCTTTTTTATTTACTCTTTCCAGAATATCTACTCCCTGTTTCAAAAATTTTCTTCATTTTCTTTACACCATTCATTATTTTGCATTTCTCTTCCGCCCTCTCCACCGCCCTCCTGTGCTCCACTCTAAACCTTCTATATTCCTCCCAGCTTTCCCTTCTCCTATTCCCCAACCATTTCACATAGACCTCTTTTTTTTCTTGTTCAACCACTCTTTCACCTCCTCACTCCACCATTCACTTCCTTTCCTTCTACTTGCTCCCACCTTTTTTACTCCACATATCCTTCTGGCCTCTTCACAAATTGTCTCTTTAAATCTCTTCCACTCCTCCTCCACTTCCCTAATTTCCCGTTCCCTCTCACGTCCCTCCACCTATCCTCCATACCCCTCCTAAACTCCCCTCTTACACACTGTCTCATCCAATTTTTCCACCTTTATGACTTCTATTCTCCTCTTATTTTCTCTTTCTCTAACCGTTACCTCTCCCCTACCCTTAACCTAGCAACCACCAAAATAGTGATCAGATAACCCCTACCTGCCCCTCTGAATACATTTACATCTAAATTAATCTGCCTTCTAATCCTTTCTATTGATACACACATAATCAATATTCGCCCTCCCCCCCTCTATCTCACTTCTCCATGTATGTACTTATGATTTTCACTTTTCTTGATGAACCAAGTATCCCAACTATTCATTCTACTTTATCAACACACAACTTTAACAGACTTTCTCATATCATTCCTTTCCCCCACCCAAATGACCTATAATTCTCCCCATCTCCTCTCTCTTCCACTCCTGCATTCAAATCTCCTAATAAACAAATTTTATCATTTACCCCGAAACTTTCCCAACATTCATTCAACTCACCCCAAAATCTTTCTCTCTCCTCCTCCCTCGCTCCATTTACTGGTGCATACGCGCATATAAAAACCCACATTTCCCCCCAAATTTCACTTTAACCCACATTATTCTCGAACTCACC
>JABUQX010083003.1:47500-55000 GCA_015478945.1 Trachelipus rathkii | reverse complement strand
TCTAACTCTGGTGATGTTCGCCTATACCGTGGTACACACTCCATTGTCATTTCTGGTACCTCTTCCACTTCTTCCACCTCTAACTGATGTTGTTTCGGATCCCAATCCACCTCTTCACACTTGAAGTATTGTCTCAAATACTCTGGGGGATCCGCCCAAACCTTCAAATGAGAGTAATGTGCTCTTGCCGTTTTAGTTTTACCCTTAATGTCATACGACATACCTCCTGAAATAACCTTAGTTATTGTAAACGGACCCTCATACTTCTCACTCAGTTTCCTGTTTAGACTCCTATCCACTGTAACAATTTTTCTTTTTACCCTCACCCCTACCGCGTACGGTAACCAATTTGGGTGTCCTTCACGCCACTTCTCCTGCTGATCTCTCGGAATCGGTACCACTTTACCCTTCTCATGCTTCTCCACCATCAATTTTTCCACCGGGGACACCCCAAGCTCTGCATGCTTTGTATTGTTATACACCAGCACCGCTCTTGGCAGACAACTGTCCCAATCAATGTTTTTCTCCATGATACTTCTCAGGAATTCAGCAAAAGTCCTATTTGCACGCTCCACGGCCCCGTTACTCGCTGGCTTATATGGGCTGCTGTAAATGTGTTCTATTCCATACTCTTGAAGCATTTTCTCAAACCTACCACTTCTAAACTCCACTCCGTTATCCGTTAACACTTTATAAGGTGGCCGCACAAACGCTGGTAACATCTGGAATTCGAAAGCGTCGGCCACACTTCCTGCCGACTTATCCTTCAACGGTTTCACCGCTGCCCACTTACTACAATGGTCCACTGCGACCAAGCAAGCCACGTTACCTCTTCTTGTCTTTGGCATCGCCATCACATCCACTGCTACTAACTCAAACGGGTTCCGGACCTCTATCTTCCACATAGGTGGGAATACTACTTGGTGGTCGATTTTGTTTAACTGACACTTTGGGCACGTTCTACAAACCTCTTGCACCACTGATGACATTCTCGGGTGCCACACATATTTGGACACCAATTCCATCAACTTGTCCCTTCCAACGTGCGCCATGTTCCTATGTGTTACCACACACACACTAACCAACTGTTGGAACCCAATGACTGCACTATAATACTTTGTTCCCATCCTCTTCACCAAAATGGACCCGTTCATACGAAAATCGTCTCTATACCGATAAAATTCTTTAAGCAGCACATCTCCTTTCGTTATCAACTGCTTCCTTCTCACCTTTTGTCTCAGTGTCCTTACTACCTCTGATCTTTCTTGCAGCCTAGTGATGTCATGAACCGATATTATATTACTTTCACCTCCACTCTGTACCATTATGTTATACACTCCTACTGTTGTCAAAAATGTATCACTTACATCATCTGCATCATCACCGTGACAAATTATCCCTTCACCAAAGTCCAGTTCCGCCTCTACTTCCTTCAAATAGTTCATACCTAACAGCATACATGCTGGAATGTACCCATTCTGTACCACAGCCAATGGTAACACCACCCGCCGATACAAAGTACTAATTTCAATTTCTACAGCCATGTTACACTCCACAATACCTGTAGTGACTCCATTAAGTGTCAAATTTATTGACCATTTCCTTCGAATATACCCGAAATTCTCCAGGTCTTGAACTACACCTTCTTGTATCAGACTTATAACTGCACCTGTATCTAAAAACGCACACTTGCGTACCACACCAATACAAACCTCCTGCCAAGCTACACCTCCCAATACATGGTTGCAACTTAACCGTGATATATGACACCTCTCCCGCATCATCAAGTTTATGTCCAGACCTTCATCTGTACCATAATGCACCAAATTGTTTCCAGGATCCTCACTTAACTCATTTTCGGAATCCTCTACTTCCTCTTCCTCCTGCTGTAACTCTTCCTGAGATGGGAGTTCATCAACCATGATGTTTCTATTATTACTGTTAAACGTTCCGTCGTTTCTTAAAGGGTTAAAATGTGTACCACCAAGCACCTGTATGTGTACACTTTTAAGATTTTCTTTCTTTCCCACTTTGGGACCCAAGTACACCACCGAGCAACATGTACCATGATGTAACCAGATCTTCACCTTAAACATGTCACTTGCCACTAACAACACTTCTGGTACCGGTTCTCTACCAGGCATCCTCAATGCCCTCAAATACTTCAACGACTTCTGTTTCTTTTCTACACCATACAACTTCCGATCTTCTATAAGTGTATCCATTAATATCTCTCTTAACACTTTGTGATTTTGTACGGTACCCTGTACCTGCACATCCTCCAACACAGCCTTTAAACTAATAAATAAGGAGTCCGCTCCACCGGGAACTAATTTCATAATGGTTAACCCTCCAGGAAGGGCACATGGATCGGCTGGTTCTTCATCCTGATCTTCACTCCTATGGCACCTGGACCAAGTGTCCGCAAAAATATTATCTTTACCCGGATAGTACCGCACCTCAAAACTGTACTCACTAAGATCGTCTAATACCCGTGCCAGCTTGCTATCAATCAATTTCATAGTATGTAAATATACCAAAGGTCGGTGGTCGGTATATAAAATAAAATTTTGACCTAACAAAAATGATCTAAAACTTTTCACCCCCCACCTGATTGCAAGAAGTTCTCTTTCAATAGTTGAGGCTCTCCTCTCACAAGAATTGAATGAATGTGAATTAAAAGCAATCACCCTTCTCTCACCTCCTTGTTCCTGGCACAGCCCAGCTCCCATACCAAATCCACTGGCGTCCACAAATAACTCTAACTGTTTGGCCTCTGGTGAAAAATTCGGAAACGCCAACTCCACCGATTCCTTCATTCTTTCTTTTAAATCCATAAACGCCTTTGTTCTCTCATCCGTCCACACTATCGGATCCTTCCTTTTACCACCAGTTAATGCACTAAGAGGTGCCGCTACCTCTGAACAGTTCCTTATAAACTTGCGCTGAAAGTTTATCATACCTAAATATCTCCTCAATTCTCCGATGTTACTTGGTTTTTCTAGTTTGTCAATTTGGGACATAAATTCTGGAAGCTTCCTGATACCTGTACGACCAATAATATGGCCCAAAAACTGTACCTCTTTCTGCACCCAATTACACTTACTAACCTTCACCTTCACGTTGGTTTCGCAAAACCGCTGCAGTACCTGCTCTATTAATACCAGATGTTCCTTAAACTCTCCTGAAATCAATAATACATCGTCAACATATACCACCACTCTATCTTTACTGAACCCCGAAAGTATTCTCTGCATTTCCCGTTGGAATGCCGCAGGTCCGTTTTTCAAGCCAAAGCTTAACCTTTTGAAACGGTACTGCCCACTGACAGTCGAAAAAGCTGTAAAATTTCTACTACCCTCCTCCAAGTTCATCTGGTAGTAACCTTTTACTAAATCCAAGCTTGTAAAATACTGAGCACCGTGACAACCAAAAACTGTTTCTGTGATGTTCGCCATGGGGAACCTGTCCGCCTCTGTCACCTTGTTAAGCCTTCTATAGTCGACACACAGTCTGAGTGTCCCATCTTTCTTTCGTATCGGCACCACCGGTGAGCTCCACTCTGCAGCACACGGCTCCACTATATCTCGTAAACACAACTCCTTTACCTGATGTTCAATTTCTTCGTTCGTTCTCTGATCAAACCTCCTGGCCCGTTGATATATAGGGGTATAATCGTGAAGTTTGATCCTATACGGTGTCATTGATGTCTCACTAACATCCACGTCACTTCTACTAAATACTTTGCGTTGTCTCCACAGTACCTCTAAAATCTGCTCAATCTGTTCTGGTGACAGTTCTTCCATAAATTTTATCTCGGTCTTTAATTTCTCCTTCGTCCACTCCTGTTCATTACTAGATGGACCCGACAACTCTTGCACTGTGGTGTTTACAGTACACACACTGGTTTCATAACTTCTCAACCTGTCTTCATCTACTACTAAATGTGCTGTACCTACTTGCTCACCTTTACCTAATTTTAACTGACCCGGTGTCAACTTCTTTAACAATACAGTACCTCCTTTCTCTACCCACTTCACCAACCCTGGTATGATTTTAAATCTTTTGTTGTAACCTTTTTTACCACCTTCTACACCTTCCAGTAACAACTCTTCCGGCTTTGTACTGTACCATCCATCATGATTCCTTGGTTTTATCTGTTTAGATCTCCATTCTACCTTAACTGCCTCCCAATCATCCTTCTTAAGTACTGTTTCTTCTACCATATAGACAGGCAACGAGGTTACCACCCTTATACAGTCTTTTAATCCATCCATCAAAAACACCTGCTCTTTGACACCATGGTCACCATACCTCTTAAATGATCCGTCTACAGTATTAAGCTTAATATTATTCTTAACTAAAAACGGCATCCCTAATATCACACCTTCCTTCAACTTTTTAACCACTATGAAATCCGACTGACCATAGCTGATTTCATCAATAGTGATCCTCAACGTTGCGGTGCGATGTGAATCTAAACAAAGCTGTGGGTCACCCACACCTCTTAACCTCATCACCTTATTCAGTACTACCGGACTTGAGATCCTTGAAAGTTCGCTTTCTTCGATTAAACAATATTGGGCTCCTGAATCCACTGTCGAAATCATCTCCACACCATCAAGTTTTATCATCACCTTCAACAACGGTGCCATTTTTAAACTTTCAGGACCCGTGACCTGCATATTACCTGTAGTATGATAAACTCCTGTTGTTATGTCTGTTGTAACCATACTTCGTACCTTTTGTATCCGCTGAGGCAATGGGCCAAGTACTCCTTCATCTTGGCTCATCACAAACTCTCTTGCCTCAGGGTTCGGCACCCACCCACCTTGACTAACCGGGATACTTTGTGGACACATTATGCTGGGGGTTGGCTCCGACACGTCCCGGATACTGACGGAGCAGGTTCGTTTCCCGAACCTAATGGTTTATTCTTTCTCCATTCATCAAATTCTCCTTTCAATGGACAAGTCTGTCCCCAATGTCCAACCTCTCCACAAAAGAAACACTTCTTTTCCACTGTTCTCGGAGGACCTTGCTCTTGCTCCCTATTATCATTTCGACGCTGAAACCCGTACCCCATCCTTGCTCCACAATCCATAAGCTTGTGCTCATTACTGCCACATCCTAGGCACCACCCTCTGAACCTCCAACAGTCTCTTTTTAAGTGACCCACCTTATCACAATGATGGCACCTTATTCTTTGCCCACTGTATGACCTACTACTCCTTCTACTATACTCCTTTGGTGCATCGTTCCGTTGCGGTGCCGGTCTCCCATAACGGACCTGGTCCGCATATGTCTTCCTCTGGTTGC
The DNA here is from genome assembly GCA_015478945.1 of Trachelipus rathkii. NCBI lineage: Eukaryota > Metazoa > Arthropoda > Malacostraca > Isopoda > Trachelipodidae > Trachelipus > Trachelipus rathkii. The sequence goes on along the minus strand of JABUQX010083003.1, from coordinate 49,681 downwards.
CCTCTTGTTGGATGGCTGCCCATATAGGAATAGCTTCAGCTTCTGGTTCCGATTGATCTTCAAGTTCATCCTCTTCTTGGGCCCAACTCACCATATCCTTCCAACGTACCTTCATACTCTCCTTCTCACTCCCCATCCGTAACTTAAACCTTCTAGCCACTTTTTTAGGCAGGCAGTTCACGAACTGCTTCTTTAGGATCCCAGTATCCCTCTGATCTTCTTCTGTTGCTGCCTCATATGTTGTCTGCATGCGCAGAGCAAACTCGGCGATCTTTTCATTTTTCCTAATCTCCATCTTCCAGAATTCCTTCTGAAGATCCATCACCTCACTATCTTTCTCCTCTTTACACCAGCTACGCAGCCTTGATACAAGGGTTACATACTTCACTTTCGCTCTGTATATACTGTAGTATGTTCTTAGGGGGCCGCCCTCCAAAAAGCTCCTCAATTCAACAGCCCACCGCTGCTTGTCCCTTCCAAGCTGTTCTTTCGCGTACCTCTCAAAGTCTTCGATGAAGGCATCAAAGGTCTGTACCTTGTCTCGTCCGTACTTTAAAGGTTTTACCGCTTTTGTGTTAGCTCTACTGTACGTACGCATCACCTCCAATAATTCACCGGCCAAAATGATGAGCACCCTGTTAACTGCCATATTGGGTTCCATACCCGACTTTTCTAATTCCACCAACCTCTTTAACCACAACTTACCACCTTTATCCAATTCACTGTCACCTTCTGACTCTACTTCTGTCACCGAACTGTCATCTACTGTATACTTTCTTACATGTTTTTTTCTTTTGTTCCTCTTTCTCTTCCTTTTTCCACCACCTTCACTTTCAGTTTCACTTCTATTATCAAAGATGTCATCATCGTTCTCCTCATAATCCTCTTCTCTATACCTCAGTGCATACTGTACTTTTGGTTTTGTCTTACCTATCTCCTTCATTCTCACGGAATGTTCTACATTTGACCTATCCTTTCTTTTGTCACCCTGCTGCTGTACCGTACTATTATTCACCTCTACCGGTTGCTCTGTACTAGGGTTTCCTATCTTTGTTTTTAGAGCTTGTGAACAACTATCCAATACTGCTGTCACATTACCTAAATCTAAATCCTCTGCCTCGGTTACTAGCACTTGTTGCAGTTCATTTAGTAAGGCCATTGCTCTTAATCCTCCTTTGGCACCTTCATCATTCTCTTTGTCAGTACCCACCATACTGCTTCTCTTTATTATCAATTTTATGCAAGTGAAAAATACGCGAAAACAAAAAAAAAAATTACTTCAAAAAAAAAATTCCTTTATCAGTGTGTGTGTGTGTGTAAATTCGAAAATGTATATTATATAATAAATCAATTGGGTACCACTGTATGTGTGTACCTCAAACGAACATATACACCACTCCCACACCTAAATAGTAGCAAAAATCTTTTTCAAATATACGAAAAATATCAAAAAAAAAAATCAGTTGGGTACCACTATGTATGTGGGTACCTTAAAATCAAATGTGTAAATAAAATAAATAAATAAAAATTCGAATTTCAAAAAGAATTTCAAAGAAATTCAATAACTCAACAAAATTTCAAAACAATTCAAGAACTGTAAAAGAAATCCAATGATTTCCAAACCAAAACACCAAAAAAAAAAATCGAATTTCAAAAAGAATTTCAAAGAAATTCAATAACAACAAAATTTCAAAACAATTCAAGAACTGTTAAAGAAATCCTATGATTTTCAAACCAAAACACCAAAAACAAAAAAAAATTCGAATTTCAAAAAGAAATTCAAAGAAATTCAGCAGCTCTACACGAAACTTCAAAACAATTCACGAATTGCAAAAGAAATCCTATGATTTTCAAACCAAAACACCCCAAAAAAAAACAAAATTTCGAATTTCAAAAAGAATTTCAAAAAAAAATCCAAAAAAAAAAAAAATTCACACGAAATTCGAAAGCTCCAACCCAAAATTCAAAAGTCTAAGGGCTCAACACCAAATTCCAAATATAAAGGCTCCACCAAAAAAAAAATTTTTGAAATGTCAGAGCTCCACAAAATTCAAATGGCTCCACACAAAATTTCAAATGTAAGAGCTCCGTAAAATACAATGGCTCTACTCAAAAAATATTCAAATGCAAGAGCTCCGTAAAATATAATGGCTCCACTCAAAAATATTCAAATGTAAGAGC
>JABUQX010083003.1:35000-37500 GCA_015478945.1 Trachelipus rathkii | reverse complement strand
AGGGTTAACCCGCTGCACTTTCTGTATGATCCTTTGTGTAAGTCCATTGACCAGTGATGCCTCGAGTGATATTTTACAGTGGTACTCAATGAGTCCAATATGCGTCACAATCCAGTATTTTGTTCAGAATCCTGTTTTCGTCCGAAAACTACGATCCGTCACTAGATTAACTCTGAGTCATATACCGAGCTGTGGTTTATTGGTTATGATCCTCGCACCATTTTTGTGATGTTGCACCTTACTTTTGGCCTCACACTGAGTCCATAGTCCTGGGGATTGTAATCCTTATACTTTGGCTATACCAAAACAAAGATCCTAATGCTTTCGTTACTTTGTTTTTCCATCTTATAAGTTTTTCGCCTTCTTAACTGCGTTTGAATTTTTTTCTTTCACCTTCTTCAAACAAACACAAAATGATTCTCGGCCGAAAAAGCGTCTATCTGCTTCTTATTGTTTTAGTTGGTCTACTCTATCACACTACACCCCCTTCAAAGATTGGGAACCCAATCTTAAAAGAACGTAAATCAAACAAACCAAACGACCTTACCTAATTCCCGCTAGAAGCCCTTCTTTCTTCTGCCCTTCATTCGTATTCTAATACTCTTGTCTGCACATTCGGCATTTCTGTAGCAGGTCCTCGTGATCTCGTTATTGGTGGTAGATATTCAGTTACTGACTCTGGGTGTTTTACTCCCTGTTCTTCCTGTATGTTCTCTTTCATCAATTCTAGATCCTCACCTACTTCCTGTAATTCATCAAAAATAGACCTTGGTGAATAATACATCATATTTAAATCATATTTAATGTTACTTACCTTTGTCTCCTCAACTAGCTCTGGTGTTTTCTCTCCTAAAACCTCTTCACTTTCTTCATCATTTTCTTCAGTAACCTCCTCTCCTATCCTGCTGCTGTTATCCGGGAATCTTAATTCCTTTCTCAAACTCCTGCAGATCAAATTCATCATCCATCTTGGCATCTGACTGCGCAGAGTCCATCCAGTCTAACAGTTCACTTTTATCCATAGGTGATGAAATAAGATTTGTTTCCGTTTGTGTCATCTTATCCTCCTTCAAAACCTCCATTTTTACTGCCCTTCCTTCCTATGGTTAGGGTTTCCTATCGCTGCTTCCAAAAGATCCCATGTATCTTTTCCTTCGCCCCGCGTTTCTTGTTCCTCGTTGTTCTCCTTGGGTGTTCTCTATAGACTGCATATTTCGATGGTGTTTCTTCCTCTTCTTCAGTTTGGGGACTCGTACATGTGTTCCTCTTCTTGATGGTATTTTTCTTCCTCATTCTCAAAATACCGCTGTGGATATTCCGGTTTGTCTTCTCATATTTTCAGATGTGCGTAATGCACCTCATCGTTTTCCCTTTTCCTTCCACTTCGTAAGTCATTCCTCCTGCGATCACTTTGTTCGCCACGAAAGGTCCTTCGTATCTTTCACCTAATTTTTTTCTCCAGTGACCTGAAATAATTTTTCGTTTCACCTTTATTCCTACTGCGTATAGTAACCAATTTGAGTGTCCTTCTTTCCATTTTTCCTGCTCTTCCTGGGAGATTGGTAGCACCTTCCCTTTTTTATGCTTTTGCACCATGATTTTCTCCACTGGTGCCATCCTTAACTCCGTGTGTCTTGTATTATTATTATACCATGACTAGTCTAGGTGGCAATGCAGGTTCCCAGTTCTGCTTCTTATGCCTTCGTTACAGTTTTATTCTGCATGGGAAGTTCTCGCAAATGGTATTGGGATCGCCTGCTCCACCGCCCATACGCGTCATCTGCTTATCAGGGACTGCTAAAAATATGATCAATGTTATAGGCCTGGAGCATCTCCCTAAACCTACCACTCCAAAACACCACTCCGTTGTGGGTTAACACATTTTAAGGAGGCCGAACAAATGTGGGTAGCATTTGGCACTCAAATGACTCTTTCACGCTTTTGGCAGACTTATCCTTTAATGGCCTTACTGCAGCCCATTTGCTGCAGTGGTCCACGGCTACCAAACAGGCTATATTTTCTTCTCGTCATTGCATCGCCATTAACATCGTTGTGCAATCATTCGAAAGGATTCTCAACCTATGATTTCTAAATGGGCGGGAACACGACTTTGTGATCAATTTTGTTTAGCTGGCAAGTCGGGCACGTCCTGCACACTTCCTGGATTATCAAATCCATACATATCCCGAAATTAGGTTTGACAATTTTTCTCGTCCAATGTGAACCAAACTTCGATGTGTCATCACATAAATACTCACCATCTGTTGAAATCCAATTACTGCAGCACATTGGTTATCCATGGTCCTTTCACAAACGAATTGGCACACATATCAGAGTTCGTTAAATCTTCCGTGTCATACGGTATAGTCATTAGAAGTGCAGTCACTATACTCCGAGCCGTTTTTCGCCAAAATGGTTGCTACTCGGGTATTATTATATGTTGCTGCATATTTGTAACAAAAAATTTTTATTTAAAAAAATAAAAAAAAATAAAAAAAAT
>JABUQX010083003.1:20000-30000 GCA_015478945.1 Trachelipus rathkii | reverse complement strand
TCCATTGAGTGATAAACTCACAATATATCCTCTACCTAAATTCAATCTAGTAATACTTCTAAAGATAATAAACTCTTTACTGGATAATATTTAATTGAGTCCTATCAATCATTTTTAATAAGATTTTGGAGATTTTCTGGTTCAACTCAATATAGTTTATATATTCAATTTATTATAGATATATAATATCATAGATAAACTCTATATAATTACTTCATGGTTTAATAATAATATTAACTATATTAAATTAGTTACCCTTATCCTAATTAGTTTCCATTTACTAACTTCTAACTTAAAATTACCCTAACACCCTAAATCTAACTTAAAATTACCTTAATCCATTATGAGTAAATGCATAGTGGTAATGTGATAGTATGACCTCTTCACATAAGAGCATATACATTGAATTCGACCAAGTGTACAGTTATTTGTGGTAGCTCGAGCCGGCGGGGGACATGGTAGATATATATATATTATAGATATAGTGAATATATATATATATGGTGATATATATATATATAGTTAATGTATATTATATTTATATATATAAATTATATAATGTTTTATATATATAAAGTACACTTAGGTCGCAGATAGCGCAATAGCATGTGAACATTCTCTACGCGTAGGAGGTGATCGTTTTGTGATGCTGGTAAGATTGCTCTCCTCGCTTAAAAATCATCCAATGACACAGAGCCAATTTACATATCCACCAATTTCATAGTGTGACAAGGTTATAACCAGCTGATCTGGGTGATCAGTAATACAGGAGAATCTGTCCTAATATAAGCTATGTTGGCGAAAGATCTTTTTCATGCCCCCACTTGGGATTGGCTACTGAGTGTCTCATAACCATATTCCCTCCGCTCGACATGGTCCGAATGTTGTACCATTTACCACGCATGCAATTGAGAAGCGGGAGTCGAGAATTGTATTGCCGCGATCGACACCTCCTCCTTCTGCGTGTAGTGCAGTGTTGTCGGACATAAAAACCTGCTCCATGGTACCAAGCATACCCTACTAGCACTCCACCAAACAGTCCCAATTCATCACGCGGTATTATAGTGCGAAGACAGCTGCATTGCGTACCTTAGCCATCCGCGCTGACGAAGTCACCGATTTCTTCATCAATTCTTTGAGCTGCGAAGCCTTAGGTCCTCATATGGTCTCATCTCCGACTTTGCTCGTAGTCCTTCTTCATTTCCTTAGTACTAATATTTATCAATACCATAAACACCTGTTAAATATTGACACTAGAGAGAGCGCTCTATCTTATCTCCTGAGGAACGTTTTTTTGATAAAGAATCATTACGCTACTGTAAAAGGTATCATATCATACTACGAAGCCATTCGCTCCTTCAGCTCTCCCATACATATCTCTTATTTACAGTTATCCAACCTTAGTAATACACATAAAACATCTGGCAGCCTTCTTATAATACCGGTTCTCTCTCCTTTTTGATTGCTCCCAAAAATATTCATCTCTTTCTAGACTCCTGAGATGATCCATTTGACCTAATGATTCACTATAACAATTGTTTGTGCGATTCCAGTTGTACGTATTCACTCGCTATTTCTTATCAAACATATATGGTTGTGTAGCTCGTTATCCTCTCTCTGATTTTATTTCTTTGTGAGTTTTTCTTTCTACATTATATCTGTTTCTCTTTTCCGACTTAAATATATACTATTCTTTCCTGCCTACGCGAATACATAGCAGGTCCATTCTTCACGTCCAATTAACATCCTCCATACTGTCAATATCCACGCAGACATTAGTGTTACTCTCCTAAAATGTTCGCGCAGGGTAGAAGTCCGTGAAAATCACTTTTTTCGTACCTCTTAAGCTGCATTCTGATAAATATCACTTTGACAATCTAAGCTAGTGAATAGATAGCGATTGCATGGCTCTTCTTAAAAAAAATAAATGGTTACTGTATAGGACTAAAGTATAAGGAATCATCGCTACACAAAACATATATATATATATATATATGAACGTACTATAATCAAGCTTAATATTTATAATATTAGTGTGTATGGTAATTATATTATAGTATTATTACATATATATAATTTCAATTTTGAAACATATAATTACAAGCCAATACGGTATATTAATAATAATGATATTAATAGTAGTAATATAATACTACTGATCATTACATTAAATATTATATTATTAATTTAAATATGGTTTTCAATATCCTATTGAAATTATAAATATTGTTTATATCTTATATATATAATAACTCTTAATCGGAAACAACTCACCAGATAGAGTTTAGCACCTATGAGATCAGATATAATGTTCATACATCTTCTTTTGCGTGGCCCGTTTAACTCTTTAAATAGAAATAGAAAGCGTGAATGCTAGTATTCTATAAATATATATGCTGATATTAATAATAGATATATATAATACACTATACCATACTATTTACATATCTACTCTTTTTTATATGTATGTTTAGGTTTGACCGAATCATAATAGTATAATAAATAAATAAAAGAAAATAAATACAATTACTCATATATATATATATAAATATTATATTATATATATATATATATATAATATATAATATATATAATATATTATATATATTATATATATATTATATATATATATATATATATATATATATATATATATTAATATATATATTAGATAGGGATATGTATATTATATATATATATTATAAATAAATAATATATATAATAATAATACTATATATATATATTATATATATTATATATAAATACTATATATAATTATATTACTAATATTATATTAATATATAATATATTATATATATATATATATTATATATAATATAATATATATAATAGTTAATTTTCTATATATTATTTATATATATATATATATAATTATATATATATATATTATATATATATATATATATATTTATATATATATATATATATGTTAAAAACATGTCACAATCTTTTCTTTATTCCTTTTAACTGCCTAAGTTACACTAGAATAACATTATGTATATATCTTATAATACGTTAATATTATAATAATATATATATAATATATATAAAATAATATATATATATATATAATAATATTATAATTATATATATTATATATATATATATATATTAATATATATATATATATATATACTGATATATATTATATATATAATATATATATATATATTATATATTAATAATATATATAATATATAATATTATATATATATATATATAATATATATAATATATATAATAATAATATAGGTGCAATCCAGTTTCAATATAACTTAGAGTATACTAATAATGGAATAAAAGCAGCAACGAAGGCTCCAATCAGCTGTACATTGGAAATACTATATATGATAAAAAAATTATATAACGTTTCGGAATATATTCTAGTTCTCACATCATTCAGGCTACAAATGTAAATTTATTGAAGTATAGAATCAACAATAAAATATAAAATAAATAAGAAAATATATATATAAGTTAAGAATAATTAACCCTAGAACTCGTGGAGTTGTTTGCTTTTTGGGAAACTTTGGACGGTATATCAACCCTAGAGCAAACAAAGATAGGTAGGTCTATTATTATTAACTTTTCATTTTTCTTTAATATATATGATTCTTCACAAAAGAAGAGTCACTTATCTATATGATATTTCACTGAAATTTAATATAATATAAATAGTTATAAAGGCAAAAATAAAGATAATAATAACTAAAATAATAATTGTTATATTTTTTATAGTTATAAAGGAGTAATGACGGTATATAGATGAGAGAGAAGAAGTAAAAATAAATGGGTGAAGTAAGAAAAAGAAATAAGTATAATAGATAGAAACCTAGATAAAAATTTTACTTTGAAAAAATAATATATAGTAAATAAGATAGTATTAGAGTCAATAAAACAAAAAAACAATCAAAAATAATATTAAAAAAAGAAAAAATTTTAGAATAAAAGAATACAATCAAATAATACATACACAATAGCTATATATATATATAACAAAACTAGCAACATCGTGATTCTCCTTACTCTGACAGGACTCCTGAACAAAGTTTTCGTGAATTAATAAAATTGTGCACGTTATCAGATTCCCAGTAAAAAATTTCCATCTCTTTCCCTTCTAACAACACTACCATCTTTACTTTTAAAATACATTGCCTCTCTATTGATAGCCCATTTTATAAGATCTACCGCTATACTTTAATCATAATGCTCTACTTAAATATTGCATATATATATACTATATGTTTTATTTTAGTGTTATATATATATATACATAGTGAAATTATTATTATGTATTTATGTTTATATGATATAGTGAGAGATAGCGTGAACAAAGAAATACATAGTATTAGATTATAGAAGGTACCGTATATGTTTAAATGTTTGTCAATTTAGATATGTGTAATGATAGAGTCATAATGAGGGAAATATATAGATTTTTTATTAAATAATAAGTTATTGGTAAAGCAGTAAACAGTAAAACACGAGATAATATAAATATATCATGATATAGTGAGGTATAGTGTAGTGTATATATAGTATATAGTATAGTGTCAGCTGCTCCTAACCTTGCAGGGAGCTGTTTGTCATGTATTGTATATTACTATTAAATATCTAGTCTTAATTTCTATTAATAGTCACGTCATAATATAAAGAAACATATATATGTATATTTTATATCATATAATTCTTAATAGATATAATTTGTACTAACATATTTTTACCCTAGTCGTAGTAATAACTATATGTTTTTTTTATACTTAAATAATGTATATTTATTTCTGATCTAAAATAGAACTTAATATATTGTACTTTTTCAATATAAAACGAATATATGTTATCTATCTAAAAGTACTATAATGTGATTATTTACAAAATACAATAAATGTATATATAATTCATCATTAATAGGTACATATGTTGGGGATTTCATATAATAAATCATGGTTGGCTAATTTTAATATCTGTAAAATATAAATCTTATTATATCACGTACTAACATGATTAATAATTTAATCTTTAACTTTACTTATAACTATTAATACTATTAATACTAAAGCTTTAACCTTTGCGTATAATATAGCATATACATGGTCATTAATCTAATAATAATATAAATGTACTAAGTTAAAGAAAATACATATGGCTAACTGACCAATGCTAGTGATATATGCTAACTATTACTATAACTAAAACTATATTCTTCTATACTTTTACTCTTCTGACTGTTCTCTTCCTTCTTCTTCTTCTTCTTTCTTCTTCTTCTTCTTCTTAACTTCATCTATCTGTTGGTGGTATTCTTCTATATATATATATTTACTATATCATACTATTATCTATATTTATCTCATTATTACTATCTTCTTAACCTCAAATATAGCTAGCTGAGAGTCTAGAAATTTACCATGATCAATGCTAGCTATCCGCCATATCAAGATCACTCCTAGAGTACTTTACCGGCTCCTGCTCCGAGTTTAGCTACGGCTCATACGTCATCCATGCCGACTCTGGCAACATTCATGTTTATCTTACTCGTAGCGCTCCGGATTCCCTCCATCTCCTCTCTTTTCTCGGCCTCTCTCGGACTCATAGGGTTCTTATGTAGTTACCGGACACATAAACGTATTACTCTATTTCATGTTATTCCTATCTTTCTATTCACTACACAGAACTATCTGTAACCTTCTATAGTCCTTTTCTAGTTTAATGCTGAGCTCAGTACCCCCATACACTTCCTCCTCTAGCACAGCTGCATGCTGATGCGTAGTCAATATAATACTCTCTATGACCTGTGGCGCAGGCTGATATTTGGACAAAAAAAGTTTTGTAATCTTAAAAATAAAGATTTATTTACCTTATTATTTAGACGCACCTATTCATCGGTCAATGATATCATATTAGAAATAAATATTCTCACCTCCATCCAAACAGCGCTCATGAAGGTCCTTCGTGTCGCGAAATTGATAACATTTATTACTCAGCCGGAGAGCTCCTTTTTGGAAGTTAGTATAATAGTAGCTTATTCAACCAGATAATGACGCTTGCAGAAATTCTACTATAGCTAAGGTATACTCATCTAATATTCTTGTATCTGTCCATAAAGTACGTATTATACCTAGATGAAATTTTAGAATGGTACTAGTGAGGTAAGATTATTAATTTTAAATCATCTAATTGACGTTGTACTATAATGTTGTATATATCACAGCTACTATATCTGTATCGTTATTTTTGATCGTAATATGTCCCATCATAACTGCAGATTGGATTCATTATTATTATATCATTCCAGCGTTTATATATTGTAAGCTATATAGTGTTTCATGTCCTATCCTTCTAACTGCAAGCGAGTGACTCTGCATCGTATACTCGGGACTATTGTCTGTTATTTTACTATAGTATTTTTTATTACTATATTTATAAATGCACATACAAATATACGCATTTCGGTAGGGTCACTGGAGTGTAAGGTGTGACTATATCGAAAATTCGGATTGATATTGAATTAGTCATACAAGTATATTTTGTGACCCCATGATTATTATAAAAAATATAAAAAATAATTATTAAATACATATAAGGGTGAAAAAACCTTTTATGATAGATAAAATAAATATGATTATATACTGACCCTATGGTAAACATATTTTTAAAATGTATATACAAGTCACAACCCTCATGCTAACGATATCTGACGTCAGCCGTCGCTGTACATAAATATTAACATGATATTATCTATCATGGTCATACGACCACCTTTAATACTCGTGGCGTCATAATACTTGATAAATTCATGTAACTTTATTCTATTTATTTAGGATTTATATATGTCATTTATACTGTTATATATATATAATATATATATATAATATATATATTATATATATATATAATATAATAATATATATATATATATATATAATTATATAATTTATATATTATTATATATAATGATATATATATATAATATATTAATTATATATAATATATAATATATTATATTAATATATATATATATATTATTATATGATAATGATAATATAATATGATAATATATATATATATATATTAATATGTATAATATATATATTATAATATATATATATATATATATATTATTATATAATTATATAATTAATATTATAATATTATATATATATATATTATTATATATTTATATATTATTATTATAATATATATTATTTATATATATTATTACTATATTATATATATTAATTATATAAATATATTTAATATAATAATATATATATATAATATAATATATATATATATATATGTATATATATGATATATATATAATTATATATTTATATTATAATATATTATATTGAATATATAATTATATATATAATATATTATATTATTAGATCATATCATGATAGCTCTAGCCTGACTAGACACCGGTGAGGACTAAGTATATGACCTTATAGTACGAAATGCGTTATCTATATATTAACCTATCAATATATTATATAGATATATATAGTATATATATATATATATATATATATTATAATATTATATCATATATATATATTAATATAATATATCATATATTGTCTGTATACGTGTCAGTTAGACAATTCGAACTATAAGTTATCATAAAACCGCCCAACCGCGATAAAAACAGGTCTGTACGTAGATGCCGAAGAATGCCAGATCTACCTCGCTTTCTAGGCTTCACTAGCACGTGCGACACTGATACTACGGAATACACACCGATATTGAAGTGTACTGACATCCCCCAAGTCACCTCTCCCTCAACGCCTCCGACAATATGACTAACAAGGGACGCGAATCTTGATTAGGAGTGTAAATGCACATAGAAAGGATGCTAAGATGGCTTGGGTCCTATGTATGAGTTAGTCCTCCCGACCCCTCTTGCTAGCCTTTTCTAACATGACATTCCTACGCCTACCAAGTAGAATAGCATCAAAAGTGGTGTCTATCCGATGTTACTCATATAAGGCGTATAGCAGAGAGAGTATATGGTGATGCATCATTAGAAGTGTGCTCATTGACAACTCTTCTTCTACGAGTTACTTACACCCCTACTACATTCGATTCTACTTTTTGAATCCTTCCATACCTGCAATTAAACAATATCCTACTGTGTAGTAGAATACGACCAAATATTGGGCTAACTATCCCTATGTATATAAAAGTTATGAATGTAGTCTCGTTGATCTGGATGTATAATGTAGAATGTGCTTAGGATGCTTCACCACGCCGATCATCTAGTCTCAGCTTAGTTAGCAGCCTCGCCCTCCGGTATTCTAGATTATTCTTACATTGACGTGATTTCCTACAGCGTAAGAATAACATAACATTCAATTTGTGTCTGATCAAGCGTATAGCATTATAAGTTATGCCAGGTATTCGACACCTATGGTCTGAATATAGTAATGTACGCATAGAGAGATTGGTGTTCCTGAGCTATCGGCAGTTACGTTACCCCCCCCTAACTCATCAATTACTCATATTCCGTGTGCTAGTAGCAGCATACTATGCGATATATTTGCACAGAAGAGATATACCGATATGTAATCGATTAGTATCTATAATCTACATTGTCTTGTTTATCTCGAGTTTTTTACGGATCGATCGATTCTCATCTTCCCATACGAAGAATGCTTAGTATTTAGATATTATCAGTCGTGCAAGTAGTCTCGCTCGCCCTAGAAGCTCTTTAGAAACTAATGCAGCCTGGTGCAACTGTGATGCCAACACTTTTTGTTTTGGAGCTATGCTAAGCCGAGCTCGATGTGCATCAAGCTTATAGTTAGCTGTAGGTTGATATGCCGAGTCTCGAATTGCCTTCTTATTTGCGAGCGCGGCGTTTTAGCCTTTACGTGATTATTGAAAACACGCACTCAACAGCTGTTGTTCTTCGTAAGTAGTGGCTGGTAACCTGGGGCGATGCCATGAATATACCTCATTCACTGACGGGTGTCAAACAGGGCATACCGAATTGTCTCAAAACAACTGACGAAGCCCCTTTTCAGGCCGTAGTGCACCTTTTCGCCGCCCACCGCCTCAGAGATCCAGTTAGCCTGCCCTTTTGTCCGGCTCGGGGGTCATATATTTATATTGTATCAATACTGAACACTAGAATCCGTATACTATCTTAGTCTAAACAGGATATGGTATTCTCGTTTGCGGTCAGGTAAGCGAGGTGCTGGCGGGCGCCACTGCTTAAGACATATTTACGCTAGATCCTCTATCATAAACATGAGGGGCATCCATTTTTTTTTTTATATGCTAACATTACAGGGGGCTGCGTTGCATTTGAATGTCTCCTCACAGCCGCATACGTCTAAATAGGAGGTGAGGCGTGGGGGTCCCCGCCCCCTAAAGCCTAAAAATGACTTAGATAGCTGAGAATTGGTGATGTATGAAGAGAATAAGATGAAATAGAGAATAGGCTATGTTAAAATAAATGGCGAAACATATGGAGCCGGAGCCTGAGCTGGTGGTTGCGGTGCCAGAATGAATTCTTGGCTCCAAAACCAACATATTAGGACAAATGAGTGTCTACAATATGACTTCAATAGGTTAGAACTCATCTTGAGGGTTTTCAGTTGCACAGCTGTTTCTACGCTTCTCAGCACGACATGCCTACAATCTAGGAAATACACCCAATATTAGGTACTACCCCAATGTGATAAGAGTACGTGGAGTCGACTTGGTGTATATGTAGAAGGTGTTTAGGATGCTTCCTCCATGAGTTAGTACACAAACCCCCTTTTCTAGCACTTCTAGCAATGACGTTCCTACATAATTAGAATACACATCTATATTAGTGTCTACCCATATTTTTTGAGGTATGAGGATTCAAAAAAGGTGTGTATTAGAAGTTTGTAGGAATGCTTCCCTTTCTACGAAGGTTAGTACCGCCTACCCCTTTTTCTAGTGCAAGTATTCAACTTTGTTATTTTCGAGCTAGAGAGTTGAACTA
>JABUQX010083003.1:0-10000 GCA_015478945.1 Trachelipus rathkii | reverse complement strand
AAACCCAAATATATATATATTATACATATATATATCTATATATATAATACCAAAATAATAATATATATATATATATATAGATAATAATATATAAACATATATCAATATATATATTATATATATATACTACATCATATATATGAAAGCACAAGCAGCACCAGAGAGAGACAAAATCGACCTTAAGGAAAGACTCCGATACACTCGGTAATGCCAGAAATAAACATGCATACATCGACATATCAGAGATAGACACCAAGATATCAACTCTAACTCACGCCTCAGAAACAAATAAACAAATATCTGAATAATGCCCTAGAAAAAAGGAAGGCCGGTAGGAAACACGTCACCTAACACTTACGAAAAGAAAGGACAATCCTAGCCACAAACTTACCTATAATACAAACACAAATAGAAAAAAAATTCTCATACCTCAAAAAAATAATAGGAAAGTAGAACACTAAACCAAATATTAGGTAGATATTTCATAATGACAACGTAAGAAACAGTCATGCTAAAAAGTGCACACATAGAAAAGAGACGTAAGCAAAAAACAGTAACAACAATCACTGGAAGAGAAGCATTCCCTAAAACACCATCATACTCTAAATATAACCAAATGAAAACTCCAACGCTACCTTACTAAACATTGGTTTTTAGGACACTAAAAATATAGGGTCGAATATTCTAGGAAATGTAGAAGACATCGTACAGTGCTAGAAGCTGAAACAGCGTGACCAACTGAAAACCCTCAAAACTGAGTTTCTACACCATTGAAAACCATATATGCTACGACACAATATATATAATAAACCTAATTATGTCATTGGGAGCCAGTAATTCTCTGCCACCGACACCACCAGCTCCGGCTCGGTCCCAATGAGATACAGCCATTTATTTTATAAACAACTAACCATCATCATTTATTCTCTAATCATTACACTATTACCAATTTTCAGCTTTCTCTACAGTCCATTTATAAGTAAGGAGGGCGGAGAAGAACCCCCCACAACCCATTAAACAGCACGACTTGAAACAAATTGGAATGAAGCGAAATTGTTGTTACACTATAAAAAAGCCAACTGCCCACAGTATGAGAAAGAGATAACGATTCGTCTACAATACAACCTTCGTTTTAAGCTACGAACAGGACATTTAGAGACAAACTGTTCGATTATGAAACTAACCAAACAAAATAGACCCCCAGACGGGAGGCCATGGGGACTTGGCAAATTAACAGGGAAAGTAACCAGGAATCTCAATTTTATTGAGACATCTCTACCCCTTCTGACCACCGTCATGATAGGTTTTTTGACGAAGGGTACGCCTTCTACGAAAAACGCATATGTTGGTGCGTTCTAAAAACGTAACGGCTGAAACGCCGCGCTCGACAATAGCGGCAACGACTCGGCATACCTCAAAACATTATTACTTATGGCAACATCGAGCTCGGCTTCATAGCTCCAGAAAACAAAAATGTTGCCAGGTTCCATTAGAAAAGGGAGGTAGCGCGGCTAATATCTCAAATACTACTACTAGTGAGGAGGTGAATCGATTACCGTACGTACAACCACACGGAAATACAAACGACATTCAGCAAAGACTGTCGAAATATAGTACTAATCGATACCAAATACGAGGAATTACCCCGGCCACCCATAACGAAACTATTCGCACTAGAAGGGTTAGGAAAAAGGGTTGGCAAAAAAAAAAACACAACAGCAGCTACACTAACTAACCGAACTAGAAGAACCAAACAAGCACATTCTACACTAAACAATAACATCGAATCCTCAATACCTTAAACCATAGGCCGATAGACCCAATACTTGATGTTATTACTATAGCCCACCCGCAATACACAGACGCGTCCACGTCATCCATGCATAGTAAAAGGCTAAAGAAAAGGGGCGGTGGCACAAGGGTAAATAACTCGAGAAGGCAAGCCATCTAGCACCACTAATCTAAATAACTACCCCATACGACTCCATAAATACATTAATAAACCTAACCTAGACACCCCAAATCGGAGTGATAGTCATACTTGCCGCAACTCAGGTATGTCATCCGCTACGAAAAGCTACGAAGGCGCGGGCCGGGGAACTCATACAGAGAAGCTATCAAATATCAATACTAAAACAATAGATCTCAATCCCAGCTACTACATTCATAACACTCTCAGTCCGCCGTCACGGCAACACTCAACCTACTCCGGACGCACTACCACACGCCCTATTCCCATCAGAAATAGGTAGGCACGTGCTAGAGAATAGAAACAGGTGAAAATTTTTCAGGTATGAGGTAAATTTTGAGGTTTGAGGTTAGATAACTATAGCTTAGAAAAATGAATATAATATATATATATATATAAATATTATATATTATATATATATACCTAACAATTCATCAATATATCACTAATACTCAATACCAATACCTATAAATACCATACCCTCAATATACACCTACTATATACTATAAATAACTAAATATATAATACTATACCTACCCTACACACATACCACCACACCCCACCCTACTATACATAATATATACACTCAAACATAGCTATCACTATAATAAGTACCTTTCCTCAAATATACTCAATCATACTACCTACCCACTCAACTATACATTATACTACTACCTACCTCCTCACCAACCACCTAAATAAATATAATTCACTCCAACTATACTATATAAACCTATACATAATATAATATATACTATATATATATCACCTAACAATATTAATAAATATATATAATATATATAAATTCAATACTAAATAATTATATATAAAATATATTTATAAATATATACATATAAAATATAACTATAATAATCATATAAACCATATCCATATAATACCCTATATATAAAATAATAAAATATATAATACTCCTACTACTACAACTCCACATCCAACAATCACCCAAATATAAATACCTAATCATAAACTATAATACAATATATAAATAATAATATAGACAATATACATATATAAATAATATAACCAATATATATATATATATATATAATATACCATACATAAAGAGATAGTCCATTAAAGGGAAGCTAACAAGCCAAGTTTCTTTATTTTAAAGCATTATTACATAATCTTAGAAATTAAATAATCATGGACATACCAAATTATTAGCAATTTAATTTAAACAAGTTCATTAACACCTCGCTCTCTCCAAAGCAATATAAGAACATAAAGCAACAATAGACTATATCAAAAATTAGAAGTATGAGTAGTTGAACAGGTCGAGACGTAAGAAAATTATATAATTACTATAGATTGTGAAACCATTCGAGGAATAAGATATTTTTCCATTCAAATTTTAAATCCAAAGAATCAACCATTTCCATTTAATCCAAACGAATCAATCATCTCCATTCTTCTCCCTATAGACAGAAATCCACGTGTCATCCAATTGTGATGTTGACGAGAAAGAAATGTACTGAACACGAAGCAGGATCATCAACTATCCCAAGTCTTCACGAGTCTACTTTATAATGGCAACAATACTTCCTAAAAACTCAATCTAACGTATTATAAGCACAGCTTTATTTCTTCTTCATTCATTCCTTAATAAATTCAAAGAACAGTTAGCAGTACTCTGTCAAATTCAAACATGAGATCTGAGAATGCTCCAGAATAAACAACAACCGGATGCGTGACCATGGATAGATTGATAAACTCTCTACTAACCAATGACGAGACTTCCGCCCTAATAGTCCACCATTTACTCCAAAAACTGTTTAAATGTTAGACGTTAACACGAAAAATGATAGCGTACTGACTCTGAGAATCAAAAGACATCATAAAATTCATATTCTTTGTGATATCATACTTCAAGACTCTACTCCCACGTTGCCGCTATCCACCCCGCCACTGAAAGAGTATCAGCAAAAGTCGTACAAAGGTCATCAAAATAGAGATTGTTTCCACCATTATGATAAAAACATTTCTTCTGATACAGCCCGTATTGAATTGAAAACAAAAAAAAATAAAAATCTTATCCCCTTTTTAAAAAAGCCAAAAAAAAAAACAAAAAAAAAAAAAAAAAAAACAAAAAAAAAAATGGTGGCCGTAAAACTTTTTTAATATTTACTCGATTGCAATGAAACTTTCACACAGTTATGATTCTCTACAAGACTATACAATTCTCTTCTCTACTAATAACTTTGGCCTTTACAAACAGTTATGCCGCTAACATTTGAACGAGCGCACAACTTCTCTCGAACAAATGAAAAGGTTTCCAAAATAGAGCAGCGACCAAATCGTGGAGCATACACAACATCCTCTTTTCTTCCTCTAACACAAAAAATGATCCTACATCTCAACTAACTCACTCATCATGACTAATCTAAATTTCAAACTGAATAGATAATAAAGAATAGATAAAGTTTTACAAACCAATCGAGATATTGCACAATATTTTCAAATTGCCCAAATCTTTATAATAAGAACACTTCAAAGGCTGCATCCGCACACAATATATTTCAAATTATTCCCATCTGCCATAATAAAATTATTATGTAATTTAAAAACTCGAACGAATAACTATAACACTTTAAATTTAGACTTACAATTTTCGATAAACGCCCTTAGATAATAAGACTGCTTAACTCGCACCAAGGAAACCTCATTTTATTATAATAAGGTAATTATACAAAGGACCGCCACAGAACGAGAAAAGCGAAAATTGCGTATACAAGCAAAAACTTCAATAAATAAACAACACCAAAACAATACCTGAAACAGGCCAAATTGCAACCTTCATAATTGCTGAAATATCTTTATTTCCGGTTGTAAGCACAAAACCAACAACTAAAAAAGCAATATATTGCGAATTATCTTTTTTTAGTATGCCAAAAATAAAAAATTTCAAAAATCAAAATTAATAGGGATATAATATATAATATACCTCAACCAACCTATTAAACTGCAATTAACAACAACAAAATTATTACAAAATAAGTAAAATGGACAAAATAACATCCTCATTATTTATCACCATTTTTAATAAATTGTTGAACACTATACCACAACCGACAAATCTCTCACGCCAAACCTGCCACTATCCGATTAACTTCAATGAATAAATTAACTAATACAACACAAAATCATAATTTTTACATCAAACCCCATATAAACACTTCGCCCATCATTAAATCGAGAGCTATAACTAAACATCCACACATATAACTATACTCTATACATATAATTAATACCATCCTCATGTTCTACCAATCCAACTCTCTAAACACCCATATACCATTATGCAACTAATTATTCGACTGGTCCAAATGAATTCATGCAAACATCAAAAACTTAATCTGGTATTAATTAATCGATAACATTTAATCTAAACAACACACAAATCACATCGAGACGAGCGGAGCGAGCGAGAGAGAAGAACAACAACAAAACAAGATGACGACTTAGAAAAAATATCAAAACACTCAAAAAAATACTATCTAATCACCTAATAACTATTCCACATAAGCCTAATATTGTACAAACACCCACCACACAACAAAACCCGCAGCATTCTATATTTCACACATACCACACACCACTAACGCTGCATAGAGAGCAGACTCACACAACTTTGTCGAAATCCGCTATCGCACACTAATAACATTATTGTAGCTCAGCAAGAACACTTCACTGTTAAAAGTGATGATCTACAAACATGACTAGAATTCATCGATATTTGGAGCGACACACACAAGCACAACTCCTATACAACAACAAACAACATACTAACACAACCATTATTTACCCAATCATAACCTATCATACAAACAAGATATACAGCGTACACACAGACACAACTACCTCTAATCCTACATCATATATCGAGACTCACGTATGCTAAACAATCATTCTAACTACCCCACACATTCACCACACTACCTGATTATGCACATACACCACCGAGACAACAGATCAACCCCAAAACAACACCCACCCAAAACACCTACACAACAAAATACAACTGTACACACACCACAGCTAAATATTAGAGCACTTCAATACCATCATGCGTAAAATTAAAATAGTTTGTTTTCAACTCATCTGGATAGCTGCGATACTTAGCTGAAGTGTCTCAAAAGTGACTTTCATAACGCATACAAACACTTCCCTAAATCCAAACTCTGCGACTAATACGAACCAACTACATTTCAACTTCAATCACCTCACAACACAACAAAACAAGAGCACATGGCTACAATACAACACAACACTACACAACCACCACAACCAAGCCAACAACAGCCCCAACCAAACAAACACCACACCACTCGCAACCACATAAGGCTCTGGACCCTACTACCAACCACCGATCACACCCGCAAGCCGAGCTTACCTTAATACATAATCTTAAAGAGTTATCGCACACAACACCCAAATCAACGAACGACTCACGAATCATGCGCGTTAAAAGCCCGCCAACATCCACAAACCTAACACACAACACAGCTCTCTACACCTGAAGAAAAGTCTTTCTGAGAGAAGTATCTCCATTTTAAACGGCCATAGATTTCATAAATGTTATTTGTGACTGGTTTTCCGCTTTATCTATATGCCCCACCTCGTCTTTGAAACTGTAAAAAATCCACATGCTGGAAAGATGAGATTGTTTTAGCATCGTCTTAGAAAAATTTAACAAATGTCTCTATATAAACTTCTAAGGAAATTAGCGCTGATGCACACCACAGTGAAGTTCAATGAGATAAACTATCAAGCTGGACTAAAAAAGTATACAGGAAAATTGGACTCTGCCTAAACCACGTGATTCGTCAGCCTCGAAGGGAAGATCATCTAACTCATCAGTTTCGTCAATTACGTTTCAAAATATAAAAACTACATAAAGACAAATGATCATATAAAGAATAAACCATGATCCGAAAGTGCCAGGCAATGTTGACTCGAGACGGAACATCACGCGTGAAGATCGACGATGAGAGATGGGTTAAAAATAGAATTAAACATACTGGTCTCCGCCTAACAGTAAAACACATAATCACTTTGTAAATTAGCAAATCAACTCAAGAATAATCAATAAGTCCCTATTCATCTTTCTATATTTTCCGGACGCTTACTTTTACACTATTCTTAAACTTCGAGAGATAAGTTAATGAATGAAATTAAATAATAGCTGTCTTACAATCAAACAATAAAATATATATCTCGATTTGTACCAATATTTCTTGAAGAATTTCCACAAAGACAATACCTAGAACAAGAATTTTCCAAAAAGTTAAAAAATATTCATCATGCTTATACCTAGTTAAAGCACACGCTTCTTTCTATATAACTAATATACACAAGACAATTACCGATTGTGAAATGGAAAAAGCGAGATACCTTCTACACTCCTTACTAAGTACCCTTTACAGAGCCAAAACTGCGATCGATCTAAGACAGATAATAAACATAAGAAAGGTACATAACTCTACTACCTCTATTACAGTCCAAATCAAACTAAACGAAAAATGACCATAAATCTGCCGAAAATTGCTTCCCAAACCGATTGAATATATAATTAATAACTATACAAAATGTTGCCTTCATTTAACATATCAAATTACAGACAAACATCTAAGCATGGGAAGTATTAGGAAAAATTCAAATTCAAAAATGTTTATTCAACATATCGGATTTTTGTTATATATTTGTTTAAGATATTTTGTACTGATATTGAGATTAAGGAAAAGCACTTCACATGAAATATTAAGAGTAAATATTGAAAATATCAAAGAAAAAAAATTATATTCTCAAGGAATAGAAATTTTATTAGGACATAAATTATTTATATATTATACATTTTCAATTAGTTCATAGTAGTATAAAAAGTACTGTGAGAACAAAGGCCTTAGGAAGTTAGTAATAGGTAATGATCGGGACAAACTGATGCATTCTGAATCACTGCCATTTGTTTTCAGTTGTTCGCTTCACATCTATGATCTGGGCACTCCCACAGAGACTGAACAAGCAGCCCGTTCTATTTGCATCCACATCGCATTGCTGCGCCATGCGGTTCTTACAAGAAACAATAGGAACATTTGTTCAGTAACCACTCTGGGGCTGGTGGCATATCAGTACTGTTATAGTGTGGTAATACGGAAATTTCCCTAACAAACCAACTCATCATTACTGTTTCAGTTAAGCGTGTTTCTTGTGATGTTCCAAAACACATACCCTCGATAAGTATGTACGAAAGTATAATTTTACATTATTTTGCTATTCTGTACGGTTAGGCAACTTCAGGAACTGTAACAAACAATTCTACATGCAGAACACTTTTTCCACTAGTTTTCGATGACGAATGCTATATATAGAGAATTTCCTGGCTCTCCGTTAGGTAGTTTTGACATAGCCATACTTCCTGCAGATTCAATTTTACCACGTTGAGTTTCATCTGAGAGAAAAAACACGTCTTGCAACCAGCTGATACATATGCTTCATCATTCATTAGTTTTCCCAATTGCCTCTGGGCCTTTCCGATGCCCCTAAAGATTCTGAAGTTGTGTTCACAAACCAGTAAAGCACGTAAAACACAAATAGTATAAATAAATTTAGCAAATATCACTATCCGCACAGGACTTTAATCAAGAATCAAATACACTAGATTTGTTTAGACAACAGCCTTCTTACTGTCAAATTCCGTAAATACAATTAAACCATTGGTTTTTCGCATAAGGAATAACAAAAGAATCAACAAGTCTGTATCTTTGCCAACAGTGAAGGTCATTATATTGGTAGATGACGTTACTGCAGATTGAACAATATCTAAATCTGCATCTCCATCAGCTTGTTTTACAGTGCACCTTATTTTTGTCAAGGCTTCTGATACGAGCATAATTAATTGTTGCTTATTTGTATAATTGTCCAAGAAATTTTCTTTCTCCCCGACAAATTTCATAGTAGGATTGAAGTGTACAGTCTTGCTGATTTTGCAAGTGCTGCGCCTTCTGTGAGTCATGTCCTTAATGGAAGGATCACTGCCGTAGCCATCAAAGACAACAATAGCTCTGCCATAATTATTAAATGTAAGCTTTGCGTAGGAATTGGCTATGTTCTGGTATGTATCACCATGCAACCACATCACACGCGATGAAGTAGGGATTCTAACACATCCTAAAACGAACCCTGGACGTTGGTTTGAGTTGTCTGGAACATTGCTGTAACAACGCCAATACACACTTTGTCTGTAATTGGCATGGCTAACTGAGGCTTATTCAGCTTTTCTTAATGAAAGTTGCGTGATACATAATATAATGCTGGCGGATAAGCGCAGAGCTCATAGTTTAAGACATCTGCAAGATTCATGTTACTAACTGTAGTAACAGTCATCATTCTCTGAAACAACAATGCTGGATCTATGACAAATTATTTTTCTGCACTTACAACAACAGATTCGGACCACAATGTCTTCGCTTTGTCGCTTATTTTTTTGCACAATAAGTGTATACAGGCTTTCCAACCATTTTGTTTATGATTTCAGTGCCAATGGAATGTAGTTCCTGTACGTTTACACTTTGATCAGCAGTAACTCCAGTAATAATGCTTCTGAGAGATAAGTCATCATCAAATGGAGACATAGGTTTAATGTACTCGACAACTTTTTGGAAGTCACTAATATCTCTAGATCGCCGGCTCTCCCCAACTTCTTTGTACTGTTCGCTAGTTTCAAATGATACGTTACAGTATTCTTGCATTGAGAGGTTGTAAAGACAACACACAGGCATTGATTTAAGCCAAGTTGTCAGCTGAATTTCTGTAAATCCACTTCCACGTGTCAACCCACCTCTGCTCTTAATAGACCGCATCAACATTTGTTCTATTACGAGGTCACTTCGTCGAGCTACAAGTTGTCCTATCTGAAACAGTTCATAAACAGATGGATTAACAGAGTGCAAATTCAACATATCCTGTAGGTACTTGTAACCAGATTTAAGATAGTTGTGATGACCAGCTGCT
>JABUQX010083002.1:30000-34374 GCA_015478945.1 Trachelipus rathkii | reverse complement strand
GATTTACTGATTTACTTTTTAGGGTATGTAAAACATAACAATTTAACAAAAATATGACTTGAATCAATAGATCAATAGATCAATAGATCAAATCATGGATGGTACTTTGTACTTTTACTGATTTACTGATTTACTGATTTACTGATTTACTGCTTTTAGGGTATGTAAAACATAACAATTTTAACAAAAAATATGACTTGAATCAATAGATCAATAGATCAATAGATCAATAGATCAATAGATCATGGAAGGGTAGGAGGATGGCTGGATGGTACTTTGATTTACTGATTTACTGATTTACTGCTTTACTGATTTACTGATTTACTGATTTACTGCTTTACTGATTTACTGATTTACTGATTTACTGATTTACTGCTTTACTGATTTACTGATTTACTGCTTTAGGGTATGTAAAACATAACAAATTTAATAAAAAATATAACTTGAATCAATAGATCAATAGATCAATAGATCATGGATGGGTAGAAGGGTGGCTGGAGGGCAGTTTGATTAACTGATTTACTGATTTACTGCTTTAGGGAATGTAAAAATGCAAATTTTTCAAGTTATAAACATAAAAAGAATAAATTTTTAGTAAAAACAAAATGTTTAAAGAAAACAAAACAAAAATAAATAAAAGTTTTTGTGTTATGTTATACAAAATATGACTTGAATCAATAGATCAATAGATCAATAGATCAATAGATCAATAGATCATGGATGGGTAGGAGGGTGGAGTGGGTAGTTTGATTTACTGATTTACTGCTTTAGGGTATGTAAAAATACAAATTTTTTAAGTTATAAACAAGAAAAACATAAAAATTTTAGTACAGAACAGAATGTTTAAAGCAAATAAAACAAAAATAAATATAATAAATAAAATAATAAAAAATTTGAAAAAAAAAATTAAACACAAAGTGTAAAATAAATTTAAATAAGTAAAATAAAATAAATAAATAAAAAATTAAACAAAGTGTAAAAATAAATTCAAATAAGTAAAATTAAAATAAATAAATAAAAAATTAAACACGAAGTATAAATGTAAAATGAAACTTATAAAATAAAGTTTGAAAATAAATTTAAATAAGTAAAATTAAAATAAATAAATAAAAATAAAAAAATAAACATAAAGTATAAATGTAAAATGAAACTTATGAAAATAAAGTTTGAAAAATAAATTTAAATAAGTAAAATTAAAATAAATAAATAAAAAATAAAACAAATTAAAACAAAATAATTTCTTAAAATAAAAATTAAAAATAAAATAATAAAAATTAAAATTAAAAAAATAAAAATTAAAACAAAATAATTTCTTAAAATAAAATTAAAAATAAATAAAATAATAAAAATTTAAATTGAAAAATAAACACAAAGAATAAATGTAAAATGAAAACTTATAAAATAAAAATAGCACTCGAATGTTTACAGACCTCGAGACGGCCGGCGATGTCTAACGATGTGATGGAAATTTTCAAGTCAGCTGCCGACATGACTGGAATTTCCAAAACCCTCCGAAAATGGTTTTCTATGTCTTTGCCTTCAACGCTAATGGGAAAATCACCAAATCCTCCGGAGTTGGGATCTGACCTGAATTATGGACAGAAAAATAAAAGTAGCGAAAAATGCTAAAAAGTGCCATAAAAATGTAAAAATGCAAAAAAGCGCCAAAAAATGCTAATAAGTGCCAAAATGCTAAAAGGTCAAATTTAACGGATAAGGTTCGCCTGATTTAGCGACAAATCTGGCAAAACGTTAAAAAGTAGCAAAATTTCTAAAAAATGGTAAAAATTAGTAAAAAAATAACCAAAAATGGAGCTAAACAATCGATAGGGGTGCCAGATTTATGACAAATCTGGCAGTCGTCAGTTTAGCGGTAGTTTCCCCAATTCTATACTATATATATATATATATATATATATATATATATATATAGTAAAGATATATATATATATATATATATATATATATATATATATATATGAATATATATATATATATATATATATATATATATATATATATATATATATATATATATATATATATTACTTGAAGTTAAAGCTAGGCCCCCTGGTTGAAATCATGGCAGTGTACACCTTCTACAGAAAACAAAAACAAATAGTAGTATTATATCTTGTCGCTCCAGTTATCATCTCACCTCTCCTCATGTAGAAAGAATAGAAAGAAGTGAATGATAATAATATTGTTTACGAAATTTATATAAATATGTTAATTTTTATATGATAAAACTTAGCTTATATCTTAATGGTATTTGTAAATTTTAGTAAATTAATATTCCTTTTAAATTGCTTTTGATACAGCACTCGTATTTGCCTGAACTTGTGACGCTGAGGATAAAGTGGATACGTGTTCTAATAAACTGGAATTATGATAAATACGTCTGAAAGGTCACAAATAAATCAAACAACGGAAATACTTTACTTGTAGTTAAACTGCATGCAATATCTCGTAAGAGGACCTAAAAATTCGTCAGAACAGATTTGTTATTCAAATGAGTTTACTTCTTAAGAATTATTGCAGATTTATACTTTTATCTTATCTGGAGGGTAAATACCAGTGGCCTACATTTGAAGCATCCAGGTCTGGCTAAAGGAACCAAAACTAGCATTAAAGGCGTTTTAGATTTGGCAAGTTTTTCTTCCAAATCGAAGGACATTCTTGAGTTCATTTTCGATGAAAAATCAAATGAACATTCTTCTCAGTTTTGGAGGTTTGCTTTTCATATTACTGTCACAGACCTTAGCTTATAAAAGCTATTAATTAAGATTTTTTAGTGTTATATTTTATATATATATATTATTATATATATATATATATATATATATATATATATATATATATATTATATATATATATATATATATATATATATATATATATATATATATATATATATATATATATATATATATATATATATATATATATATATATATATATATATATATATATATATATATATATATATATGTTATATATGTATATATATATATATATATATATATAAAAATATATATATATATATATATATATATATATATATATTATATATATATATATATATATATATATATATAGAGAGAGTATATATATATATATATATATATATATATATATATATATAAACAAACATGTTTGAAACATGATCACTTAGAGGAGTGACGTCACAAAACGATAAAATAAAATTTCTCAATTTTGTAATTTTTTTATAATTATATTTCACCAGTTCTTTGGGAAATAACATAATTAATATATTTCGAAGATAAAATAGTGGTTCGAAAACTTGAAAACATTAAAAAAACATTTTTTTACGATTTCATGTGACGTCACAAACTGAAGAATAAAAAGTCAAGAATGATAAGACCGAAAAAGAGCAACCTTACGGATGGAAGAAAAATTCCTAATTTCGCTAGAAAATTGTCTTCCGTTTGGAAGAAATTTGACAAATCAAATGGGAAAGTGAAGAATTTCTTCCGTTTGAAAGAATTCTTGCCAAATCAAAAACGCCTTAAGTCAAGGGCTGATATGACCTGATGCATAATGTTAGAAAGTGTGAGGAAATATGAATAGTGTTCCAAACTTCACCAGTACATCTAAGAATGAACATAGTGGTTAAATCTGGAGTCAGAGATCAATAGATCATGGGTGGGGTGGGGAGGGTAGGGTGGGGGTTTGATTTACTGACTTACAGCTTTAGGGTGTGTAAAAACACAAAATTATTACGTTATAAACATAAAATGAATAAAAAAAATTAGTAAAAACCAAAATGTTTCAAACAAAAAAAATTAAATAAAAAATAAAAATGGGAAAATAAATTAAAAAATTAAATTAAAAATTATATATATATATATATATATATATATATATATATATATATATATATATATATATATATATATATATATATATATATATATATATATATATATATATATATATATATATATATATATATATATATATATATAAGGTTACTATATAAATATCAGGGATGGCACGGAAAAAATCAATTGATTTTTCAACTGATTTTTTCACTTGATTTTTTACTCAAAAATCATGATTTTTTGATTTTTTTATTTTTTGTTTATATATATAATATATATATATATATATATATATATATATATATATATATATATATATATATATATATATATATATATATATATATATATATATATATATATATATATATATATATATATATTGTATATTTAAGTGATTAACTTCAATAGAAATAAAAAATTATAATAATATCATAGCAAGGCTACTCTGTTACAAATTTCTACACTATAAAGTCAACAAAAGATCATGTTTCAAACATGTTTCTTTATTTCTGATGTAATATTCATT
>JABUQX010083002.1:15000-25000 GCA_015478945.1 Trachelipus rathkii | reverse complement strand
ACAAAACCGGTCCATATATACATCAAGAACAGTCTCTTTCAACTGCGGGTGGTAACACCTAAAATAGGTTTTTATATCGTATTGAGTGCTTTGATGATTCTCTATAGATATACTAAGTTTGTCAATCACTCATTTAGAAAGATAGGACCTTTGTGAGCCACAGTCGACAAGGCATCGAATTGAAGTCGAAATTTTACCCCTACCAACCCTTATAGTAATTGAAGGCAACAAATATAAATTATTGGTGCTTTGATTAAAACTAAGACATACATTTGCGAAAGTGGGACTTTTCCTTTGCTTACAAGGTGCAATAATGTGACTTCTTTTAGTGCAAACTTGGCAACAGAAAGAAAGTTGCTCATCAAGTCCAGGACACTAATCTGCAGCATGTTTAGAGTTTGAACATTTACTGCATAAACTTTTTTCATTACATCTTTTAATTCTTGAATCATAGGTTTGATAAACATTGCAATTTGTCATTACATGATCTTGGGATGAACAAAACTTATATGATTTTGAATAACTTTTGATTCTAGAAGTGGAGGAATCAATACTATGAGAAGCTTCATTTCCACTAACTACATTAGTATGAGTGTTGAAATTCTGCAAAGCAGAAATGGAGTCAGGCCCATTATTAGATTTTAAGGACTCATTTGTCTTATGATTTTCATTATTTTTAAATTAATAATTAGGCTTATCCAGGGTTTGAATTTTTTAAAATTTGAATAAGTATCCTGGGGAGGAACGTTGGGTCAAATACTGGTTTTAAAGAAATTATTTTTTTAATGATTTCATCAACAAGGCAATTTTCGTTCAAAATTTCTTTATTTAGAAGTTCAAGAGCCTTATCATAATTATTGTCACTAATAGAAAGATTCTGAATCAAAGAGTATGCATATTCTTTTAATTTATTTTTTAGCCTGTGGTTTTATAGAATCATTAAAAATTTTCTGTAAATCTAAGGAACTCTTGATTTTTGAAATGGTTTTATAGACAAACTTATCAGTTTCATTGCCTTCAAAGAAACTATAATATATAGTTCTGACTTCTGAGAATAGATTCACCTAAATGAGTGCAAGTATTTTTTTTGAGGGGTTGCATTTTGATCCCCCTTAGATTATAACTTGCTTAATTTTAATTTAATTGAGCACTGGTACTGAATTTGACTACACAACTCCTCTTTATGAAACTCAGGAACGAGGGAGTCCACTTCATTATCGTTATAAATTTTTATAATATATGTGTCCTTTTGTTTAATTTCTTTTAACAAGGACTCTACTTCTTCCACAAGATCTTTTACATAAGCTGAATCATTATCTATACTATTGTCTGTAGGCCTACTCTCTATCTGAATAAGATAAATATCTACTTGTGCCTTGAGGGATGAAAGGGCTTGAAATATTCCAAGCTTGCATCCAAGTAGCGGGATAGGCCCATGTGGCTTCTACCGTCTCTATACTTTCAAATGTTTAAATAAACCTTAATTTTAAATTAACTTTGTACTAAAACAGCACATCCGCAAAATATCATAACTGCTATGAGTCTCAGAGTTGGCTAGATTATAATTTGCAATATTGCAAAGGCACGAGTTACAAAGAGCTTGCAACAAACCCGTTTGACCAGACCTATATAGATTAGACAATTGACGAAAATTTAATCTAAAGCAGGTTAAATTTAGAAACACAATCCTTGAAAGTTATAAATACTAAAGAAAAATTGAAAAATTGAGTCTATAGAGTCTTACCTATGTTTTGTTTTTCAAAAATTGATGCTCTTTGATAGTTCTTATAAGACCTATGTAACTCTTCCTGTAGGCTGTAGTTAATAGCACGTACTTAAACTTAGAAGTTAAATTGATTAGTAGAGGGGAAAGAGAATAGAGAAAGATTGAAATAGTGGGAATTTTAAAATTACAATTTACCTTCTTTTAAGTATTAACATTTTTGGTTATGAATTTTGATTTTGAACACGTGGACATGTTAGAATCGTTTATTGATAAGAAAAGAACTTTTGAAAAATGCTCAAGTGAATTCTGGACAATTATAACAAAGCAATGCAAAAAAAATCCACTAAAACATTGTTAAAATAAATGAACAAAATATAAGAGATATATGTGGAAGTATATAACAGTTTTATGATGGTTGCCTTTGAAAGAAAATCATGCCTTGATTTGCCTAAGTCGAAATGTAAGCAACGTAGTTACTGGCTAATAACAAACAAACATCTCATCTCCTTATTAAATTGCAGCTTCCTCTTTATATGGCGTTTTCGAGCATAAAGTAAACAATTTTTTGTAAAAAAAATATTAGTCATTTAACTCATTTTGCTTCAAAAAAAATTTTTTTTTTACCACGACGAATACTAAAATATCTGTGATTATGAAAAATAAACTTTGGTTATATACTGACATAGTTTATAATAAACTAATATAGTATATTATAAACTATGATACTGAGCCAAATAATATTTGATTTTACTTTTTGAAGGCAAATTTAGCTAAGAAATAGCTCACTCGCACACCAAATGACCAAGTGAAATTTTCAGAGCATATATAATTTTTAATTTTATAATTTTTTCAACGCAAAATAATTCGAAAATTATAACATTGGATTGAACTACTATTATTCTAATTATATCTATTTGTCTATGATTTCACGAATCTTGACTCTTGCTCTCGCTAGGCAACTCTGCTTTTTACGTACAATCAAAAACTCGTAACATATTTATGAATTTTCTCTGCGTGTGTGTATGTATGTGTCCTTTTTTTTTTGTATCCTAACAAAAAATAAGTAATTCACTTATTTAATTAAATAGGAAGTGACATTAGAACACAGTTGCGAAATATTTGATTCCCTTTTTTAGTTTAATTCTCCTTTTAATAATGATTTATGGTGCTGAGATATTGTAGGCTATTTGGGTGAGTTTAAGAAAATTGTTATTGCATACAGGCCTGTTGCAATGTTCATTTTTCGTGGTACATTAATGTAAACCAGATTGTAATTGGTGAGTCTTGATTTCACTGCGGTTACTCGGCTATTTTTATAAATATTTGAACAGTTTAGGCATAAGCAATGAGAATTCTAAAGATAATCGAGACTTTTTCAGTAATTGTTTAGTAAAAGGACCCCAGCTTCAATTTTCAAAAATTTTTTTTAGAATGCACTGCATGCATTAAAATGAAGAATAAATGTAAAATAAAGTAAAACTCCTATAGTATGATTTATTTTTGGTTATATTCGAATTTAACATTCTAAAAAAATATTTTTTTTAAATCAATCAGGGTTTTGATATTGCTATGAAGTAACGCTGCCACATGTTAATAAAAGCTTGCCAAAATTATATTTATAAGCTTCGTTATTCGGTGGTTTCATATATTATTTCTTTTTATGTTTGGAAAATCATTAAGGTTATGATAAGTTTTATGTAGACACATATACTCTCTATACTTAACAAATCTTATCATAACCTAAACTTGGCAATAGTCAGGCAAAACTCTGGCAACTCATAACATAAACTCTAAATGAGTTGCAATAAAGCATATAAAAATAAAATAAAAGTGATTGCCATCTTTAAGAAAAAAATGTTAGAGGCTCTCAAAGTATTGAGTAATCCCATACAGTTTTACTTATATTCCAACTGATTGAATAGGGGCATTTTATAGACCTCCTGGCCAGAGTCAAGAATTAGACGTGGAAATTGTGAAAGAAATTGAGACAGCATGCCACAGTAAAGAAAAAGGTATAGTCATAATGGGTGATTTTAATTTTCCTGGTATTCATTGGGATTCCTTGTCTAATATGGACCATAGTAGTTCTGCATTCATAAATTATATACTAGATAACTTTTTGACCCAGATGGTCCAAGAACCCACAAGATACGATGCACTATTAGACTTAATATTAACTAACGATGAAAGTATGGTGGATGAAGTTAGAGTTGAGGAGAATTTAGGACTTAGTGACCATAATATAATTAGATTTAATATGAATGTGATATCTGGGCCCAATTGCAAGTTAATAAGGAAAAGATCATAGATTTCCGAAATGGCGATTTTACCAAATTTCGAGACATGCTTAGTAAAACTGACTGGGATAAAGAGTTTAAAGACCAAAACTTTTATTATGTGGGAACATTTTAAACAAATTTTAATGAATATTCAGTCAGTATGTTTTAAAGATAAACCCATTAGGGTGGCGAAGAGAAAACCTGTTTGGTGGAATAGAGAGATAAGAGAGAAAATTAATGAAAAGCGTAGATGTTTTAAAATATTCAAGTGTAGTAATAGATGATTTAGAAAATTATAGGAAAAATAGAAATAAATTACTGCTTGTAATCACACCTAAATCTTTTTCTTGGTCTACAGACTCAAGCCAATATCTATTCATATCGTAGTTAAAAACTTAAAACATTTATTTGAGTAACCTAGGTGAAGAACCTTACACTTTTTACTATTAAAATTCATTTGCCCTTATCTGCCCACCCAAGAAGTTTATCAAGATCATTTTGAATCTTTATACATTCCTCACTATTCCTAACTGTGAATAAATAATAACAATAATAAAAATAATGATTATAATTATAATAATTAGAGAAAAAGATGGGGTGGAGGAAAACCTTCTGCTGGATAAAACCCTGCAGAAGGAAACCCTCACACATACCTCCCCCTTAAATCCTCCACCCCACACAACCACATCACTCACACTACTAGCCCCAAACACTTGCAGACAACACCAGCTCTTGAGGATCTCACCTTTTCTTCTCTTAAACTATTTTGATTTATTAAAAAAAAATTTTTTTTAAACCTCCACCAATCTTGAAACTAAACTATATCAGCATACTAACACTATACTACACAAACTATCATACATTACATACACTAAAGAAATGACAAATAAAAGGAATAAAGTAGAAGAATTAATATCAGAGAAAGGGTCCAAACAAGGACACCAAAAGTGCCTAAGGCCCCTTTCGCTTCTTTACTTTTAGAACTTTCAATTGCTTCCATTCTAAATTCAACACTGGCTTTCCACTTGCTCTAGTGCACAGCCTTTCATACACATTCAACAGATTTTCACCTACACTATTAAATTCTTCTATTGCCTCAACATCATTTGCTTTATCCTCCTTTTCAAGCAATTGCTGAGCTTTTCCTACCTCTGCTATCCAGGTCTCCTTTCTCTCATCTCTTTCTTTCTCATCTTGTGCAATCTTAGTAAACTAGTTCTTTCTCCAATACCTATTGCAATTCTATCCAGAGTCATCCTAACCTCTCTGCAAAAACTATTTACATCCACTCCAGTACATTCAAAACCTTCAAAATCACATTCACTCTGCAAACTTTTAAATTCCACAATGCTGTCTTGAATTTCATTCACTCTCATTGACCTATCCCCCTTCATTAAGTTTCCATCAAAAGGATTGTCATCCAGCCAAAACCCAACAAACGATTCCACTCTAGATCTTTTCATCAAGATCTAGAACTACTTTCTGAGTCTTGCTCCTCTTGGATTTCCTACCTTTCTTTTGCACAAACACAATCTCTTTATCATTGAACTCATTCATTCCATTAACATTTTTTAACCAACTTTCATTCTCTTTCCATACCCCATAATAAAAGCCCATATGCAGGATGCAGAACCAAATGTTCAGAAGGCATTCTCCAAAGTTTTAACTGCTTCTGATGAGCCCTAACCTGACTAGGGTTGGAAAAAAAAGTTTTTTCAAGAAAAAAACGTTTTTTTCGTGTTTTTTTCGTTTTTTTCAGTTTTTTTCATTAAATGTATTTTTAAAAATATAAAGAGGCTAATATGATATTTCACTTGAGTATTTTCATTTTCAAATATAAGGATACTTTGAAATTAAACAAATATTCCATTGTGATTTATAAAATAGCAGAACTACCTTTCTCTTATATTTTATCAATTGTTTTCGTTACAATTTACAGTAGGTTGTAGCCTGCAGACTGCTGTTTGTAGGCTTCTACTTACTAATTTAACCATGTATTTTACATTTGTATCATACCAGTATAATCATATTTATAATTTACTTTTAAATATTAATGTATATTATATTTATATAGAATGAGTCTGAATGACAAAACTCAAAAGTGACTTAAGGGATGCAAATGAAATAATAAAAATATTGAAATTAAAATTATGCCAAGATTGTAAATGAAGGAGGAGGAGTGAATGACTAAATTAAATATTTGGCTTTGGAATATCAACTTTTGATTCACTAATCACTAGTCCCCACTCCCCAGCCACTACTGAGTACTGACTACTGTGCTGTGACCACTGTCAAGCTCATTATCACTGGGCTCATCAGCGTGATCAGCCACATTTAATTTTGATTATGACTGATGTCTGATATCTTAGTCTTATGAAGTATCGTGTGAGAATGACAGTGGTGAAGGATCAGGGGCAGTAACAGGACTCTTAAGCTTAGCTGCCTTAGCATAATCATCTCTCTCAGTTGGCAAATTTTCAGAATTTCCTAGTTCTAGATTATGAACAATAAATACTAGTTTTTGAAACGTCTTCACAACAAAAGTTATATTTCATGCGAGGTCCTTTGCAACCTTTTATTTCCTTAAAAAGTACAGCCACACGACTTTTTTGGATGTGGTATTTCTAAATTCTGATTAAATAATTATGATAAAAATGTTACTGAAAGCTGAAACAGAGTAAGAAAACATTAATGAAGCCACAAACAAAATATTATGAATATCAAAATTCAGAATATAAAATAAAAATATGGAAAACCTATAAAAATTTTGAACACAAACTCATTGGCTTCCACCTTGTAGGAAATTGGAATCAAAAAATGTCCAAATTAGGGCATATTTGCTAAAATTTATAATATAATTGTTTAAACATGTAAATTCCACAACTTAATTGAAAAAAACGACAAATTTTTACTTGTTTTTTTCAGGCTGTGTTTTTTTCATGAAAAAAAACAACATTTTTTTCGGAAAAAACGAGCTTGTTTTTTTCCTTTCCCAACCCTAAACCTGACTTAGGTCCCTATTTTCATTCACTCTTTCAAATACTTATGTCAAATCATTGGACCAAACTTGCTTCACCTGAAATGGACCCAAATACTTATCATCCATCTTACTTTCATTTGTTCTATCAATCACAACTTTTTCTTTATTAACGCAATCCCCTACTTTGAAAAATCAAAACTTTTCATTTGTTTTCCTCCAATACTGCTTTTCACTCTCAGCCAGCTGCACCTTTTCATTCATTCATACCGTCAAATTTTAGCAAAAAGTCCTGTGGAGATGTACCCAAGCTGGAATGTAACATGCTATTATATGCAAACAGGACTTTCCCTAAAACCTGATCCCAATCCATACAAGTCTTCACTCATCATTCGCAACATTTCACACAAAGTCTTACCAGTTCTGTCAGCCAATCCATTCAACAACGCCATATAAGAAGTTCTCATCACATGCTGAATCCCATGCTCTCTTAACATTCTTTCAAAACATTCACCCTAAACTCTGGTCCATTATCAGACAAAATCTTTTGTGGCCTTGCAAACATCATAGGAAAAAGATTCATGCTCACTACATTTGTTTGCAACATTCTCACTAGTTTTATTCTTTAAAGGTCCAGCAACAGCATACTTGGATCTATGGTCTACCATCACAATCATACCCACATTCCCATGACTCATTCTATGCAAACTTACACAATCAACAGCAACTAATTCAAATGGTTCATTCACTTCTACTTTTGTAACTGGCGGATGCACAATCTGACTTTGCCACTTTCGCTTCTGACATCTTTCACATCCACAGCTACTTGAATCAAATACGGATGGAAAATTACATTCTTCATTAAAGCCACCAACTTCTGCTTCCCAGGATTACCATATATGCTCTATGCATTACGATTACTAATACAATCATTCCATTCAAAGACATCACAGGAACACAACCCAGATGTTCATCCTTCTCCATTTTTACAAAATACAAGACATCCTCATCATAAACCCATTCCTATATCTAGCAAAGTCATTCAGTTCCTTAGGCCAGTCACTCACATTCTTACTTTCTTTAACACATTTTTCAAACTCCTTGATTCCTGAACTCATTTGCTGCATTTTCCAAATATCATGATCACCCAAAACCCCATTTTTATCTTGTTAATCCAATTCAATCACTCCAGCAAATGCCATATCTAAACTCTCAGATTCATCCATACAAAAGGTTGCAATACATTCATTCCCTTTTACTAAAGAATTATAAACCATATCTACAACTAATCTATTCTCACTCAAAAAGTCCATGCCTAACAAAAAATGAAAAGGTAAATCAATGTCATTCATTACCAGGCATATCTGATTTACTGTAACTCCTGGACTACCTACTGAAAATTTAATTTCAACTGCTTCTGAAACATTCACTTCATCCTGCCCTAAGCCCTGAATTCTTAACTGAACTGGTACTACTTTCAAGTCCCTCACCTTTCCTTTTAACTCATTCACCACACTTTTACTTACTAAGCCTATCTGGGCCCCAGTATCAATTAAACCACATAAATTTCTGTCATTTACTTTTAAATCCACAGTCATACACCTATCACCATGAATGCAATCTTGCCTGCTACCTTTAACTATACTACCTTCTACATGGACTTCACAATCAACACCACATTCAACTTCAGATTCATACACAATCTTGTTTAAATCACCATCTGATTCATCCATTATTCTCTTAATTTCTCTCCACTACCCAATTATAATGACAGTCATCTAAGCATTGCAAATGTAGCACAAATATACACTCCTTTTTCCTCAGTTTTTCTGACTTATACACAATCGATATATATATATATATATATATATATATATATATATATATATATATATATATATAGTATATATATATATATATATATATATATATATATATATATATATATATATATATATATATATATATATATATATATATATATATATATATATATATATATATATATATATATATATATATATATATATATATATATATATATATATTGAAAGAACACCTTTTGAATAATTTATTTGCCAACACCATCAATAAAAATGTAAATGATAAGCTCATATTATATTATAAAACTGAAAATATTAGTCAGAAAAAAGAGGAAGAGAAAATATTATAATCAATTTTAAAAGAGCATATTAAAGCAAAGGACAGGAAGTTTATATTAATATCTTACTATAAGCCATTGAAACTGAGCTTCTGCTTCTCTACTCGTGAAGCGCTTTCGGATAGTGAGAGTAGTAACGTTGTGTACCGATTTCAATGTTCTGAAAGTGGATGTAACTCCTCTTATATTGGATACACAACGAATGCCCTCAACATAAGTATAAGCCGAGTAAAGTATTTCAACATTTTAAAGAACATAACAAAAATCCTGATGATAAAATAAAAGAAAACTTTTCTATCATAACAAGAAAGAATGATTTTTATGAATTGCTCCTAGGGGAATCATTGCTCTTAAGGAAACACAAACCAGTAATAAATATAAAATATAATGAAATGTCCAATTTTTTATACATTTTTAAATAACAAAAAAGTCAATGCAGGTTAACTTTTCTAACTTTTAAAATTATTAATTTTATTTATTTATTTTTGTTATTAGTTCAAACTATATTTATATTATCAAAATTGTTAAAATCTAAAAACTATTCCATGAAAATGACCAAAGTATACGGACGAAAGCTTGGTACATTTATTAAATCAATAGTTTAATTTTATTCCAGAATAATATTGAAGGAAATTTCTTCTGTAGAAAAAAGTACTTTCAGGAGGCTTGAAAAAGCATCAAAATCATACATCAAAATAAATGCTGATATCGAGTTTTTATTATTATTATTATTATTATTATTATTATTATTATTATTATTATTATTATTATTATTATTATTATTGATATCTTTAAATCATTACAGGATGTTTTCATGTAAAATATTTTGGTTATGCTAATTTTCAGCAGCAATATTG
>JABUQX010083002.1:2500-12500 GCA_015478945.1 Trachelipus rathkii | reverse complement strand
TCCAGACTTTACCTGTGGAGTACATGTAAGAATGAGCATAGCGGTTAAGTCTGAGGTCAAGAGAGTTGAATATACATGCGTGAGCCCGCGTCAGTGGAGGAGGTATGTAACTGAAGAGCTAAGAAAAGCATTGTCCATTGTAATAGCAATATAAAGAGTGATGCAACAATTCAACTAGTATGGACAGGCTGTAGAGAGTTATTGAGAACAAGAATTGAAAAAACACAAAGCCCTAACTCCACCTCTTCAAGGAGAGCTGTGGGAGGGAAACGACCCTGTATGTGTAAGGCATACTCTCCATACAGAAGCGATTGACATTCTCTATAAGGAGCAAGCAACTGGAGTGATGTGAATAAATTCTGGAGCCACCTCAGAACACCCAACCTCTTAAGAAGCTTGTTTAAAAAGAAGTAATGTAATCCTTCCAAATAAGATCACAAGAAAAAGAAATGCCAATAATTTAAAGGACAGATGAGGGTTTGAGTCGTGTGTTTTCGAAGATGATGTTATAGTTGTGTGGAAGATTGTCTTGTAAAAAAGATGAAGGAACTGAGTTTTTCAGGCATTGATAGATTGAATACAACCTTGTTCTCAATGCCTCAATTAAAAATTCAAGAAGGATCAGAGGTTAGCTGCTCCATGGCAGCCGTTCTAATGCAAGCTATTTAATTGCTGTTGGGAGGGATCTTTCAAAATGAAAGGACTAATGAATGGTAAAGTCATCAGCATACGAGTGGATAGTTGAAGAAGTAATAAAGAGAAGGTCATTAATGAAAAGTAGAAAGAGCGTTGGTGATAAGACAGAACCCTGAGGATCACCACTATTTATAGATTTAAAGAATGAATGGTTTCCATCTATCACAGCTGCTCTAGAACTATTGGAAAGGAAATCGGTGAGGATAGATACCGAAAGAAGAAAGTTTAGAAATCAATATTTTGTGCTAGACTCTATCAAAGGCTACTCTATCGAAGGCTTTCTATATGTCTAGTGCCACAGCAAAATATTCACAGAAATGTTGAAGGGAAGAGGTCCAACAATCATAAAGAAGATCAACATTTCTTACAAAAGGCATATTGGGGATCAGATATAAGATTAGAAGAAATGAGATGTTTCCAAATCTTCCTGTTAAGGATATATTCAAAATCCCCAGAAATAACAGAAGTTAAAGCGATAGGATTGATAGTTCAAGCATTGAGAGGGTGCTCCTTTTTTTTCAACACAGGCTGAATGGGTGTACATTTCCAGCAGGATGGGAAGGCTGAAGTTAGATGGAATAGTTTACCAAGGAATTGTGCAAGCTCAGAAGCGCAAGTTTTGAGAACCACAGAAGGTATACCATCAACCTTAGTGTTAAACTTTGAGAGAGCAAAAATAACATCTTTAGAATAAATCACAGTATGTCATAAATGAGTCGAAGTTGGTGGAGTAGTAGGAATTTCTCCAGAATCGTCTAAAGTGGAATTAGAAGCAAAGGTTTAAGCGAAGAGTTTACCTTTAGCAGAAACCATAATGGTAGTAGTTCCATCAGAAGATATTAGAGGAGGGATAGAGGAAGAAGCAAAGATAGTTTACTACATTCTTTGCAAAATGCTGGAAGGAGGAATTGGAAATTTATTGCATTTTTTACGGAAAAACGTTTTCAGTATTACAAAGAATAGATTTTGTATGTTTTCAGGGTGAAATATAAACTGCATGAGTTTCTGAAGTTTTAAGACAATGGCAATTCCTGAATTTATCATCCCTGTGGGGAAGAGCATGAGAACAAGCAGAGTTAAACCAAAGTTTGTTAGGTTTAGTTCAAGAAAGATATAGAAGTACAACTCCATGCCAAAGAGAATCACTTTGGTTATACATTCTTCAAACTCCGAGTGACCCCTTCCATGTATGCCGAAGTCATTCCATAGGAAGTCAACAATATACAGCCATAATTCTGACCAGTTTACATCACTGAAGTGCTGCCAAAAGCGTTTATTTGCCATATGCAGGGTCTTTCCTGATGAAGAATTGAAGAGACCTAACAGGATCCAGAGATTCAAGATGATGATGGGAGGAAAGAAAGAATTTAACAGAATAAGGAGAAGGATTAGAGGTTAACTAGGAAAAGGTCTAGAATGTTGGGGTTCATCTCTAAGACAATCAGGGATATGACTAGGGAGCTGCACCACTTGCTCGGGTCACTCT
Organism: Trachelipus rathkii; assembly: GCA_015478945.1. Taxonomy (NCBI): domain Eukaryota; kingdom Metazoa; phylum Arthropoda; class Malacostraca; order Isopoda; family Trachelipodidae; genus Trachelipus; species Trachelipus rathkii. Next base: position 10,318 of record JABUQX010083002.1, on the reverse strand, counting down.
GTATAGAAAAGTGGTAGGCAAATTCACCAGCTGTATCTTGAGAATTAGAGGTAAGCCATTGGTGGATATTGAAATGATGATTTCAGAGAAAGGTAAAGAAGAGAGAATGTATTATTTCAGTTGGAATGGTAAAGAAGAGAGAATGTATTCTAACTTGGAATTTTATTAGTCCTTTAATTTAGGATAATCAGTTGAGTTAGGAGACAGATATACGGAACAGATGAATTTAGTAGTACTTAGATTGACTGGATAGCTTGAACTATAAGGTAGAAAATTTTTACCATGATAATATTGAATGAATTATTCAAGGCCTTTTTTTAGGTAATTTTTTGAGAATGTTTTTAAACATGGGGAGTTCTCTCTAAAATAAAGTAATACATAGTCGCTCAAATATTTATATTAATATTTTTACATATTTCAAAATAACATTGTGACAACCAAAATGTAATATCAATAATTTGTTTCTTTCTCTTACCCTTGGTTTATATTGACTCTTTTCCAATTCTTTTTAGTTTTTTTCAATTCAATAAAATAAATTTCTTCAACTTTACAATATACAATATTTTTAAGATATACCTTTAAATTTTATGCAAAAATCAATTGCTGTCGAATATATATAATAAAGAAATATTTAAGAGAGAGAAAAAAATATAGGAAATATAAAACACACTATCAATCTCCCTCACACCCATAGAATATACAGCCATTATGGAAAGAAAGTAAGGGGGAACAGAGTCTGGTTTTCTGTGAGAATACTCAAACACCTAAATTTTGGTTAAGAATAAGAGATGAAGTTTAGAAGAGAAGAGGTTGCAGTTCAGCAAAGTGGAGATTGGTGTAAATGCAGCGAAAGATTCAGAAATTAATGAAGAAAGAAGACTGCAAACAATTCCATGATGACACCAACCCCACCATCAGAGACCATCAACTCACAGGTGGTGATGGGGGAGGGTTGGATAAATAATTATTTTTGAAAGCTTCCCTTCTTGACTTCTCCAAGGCTAATCCTGTGATTGATTTTTTATTAAAAGAAAATGCAATTGGGGATGAACCATTGGGCACTGGAGTGCCTTGGGATGTACCCTAACACTACCCATATACCCAATGGGGGTAATCTCATCATTTCATATGTGCTACTTTTCCCTCCCCCCTATATATTATATATATATATATAATATATATATATATATATATATATATATATATATAATATATATATATATATATTATATATTAATATATATATATATATATATATACCTATATATATATATATAATATATAGAAGAATTCAAAGCCTAATAATATCGCTAAGTATAATAATCGATATAGATATATATATATATATAAAATATATAGATATATATATATATATATATATATAATATAATATATATATATATATATATAATATATATATTTCGATATATATATCATATATATATATATATATATATATATATTAGGTTAGAAATTTTTTTGCTTGTCTTCGCCAGCAGCCTAAAGAGGGAAAGGTACCAGATTCTGATTCTTTTAATTCACTGGCAATCTTTCTAGTTCATACAGAGTCTCAGTTTTTTTGAGGTTTGCTTTATGTAAAATAATAATAATAATTAATAATAATAATAATAATAATAATAATAAATAAGAATAATGATGATATATATATATATAATATATATATATATATATATATATTATATATATATATATATATATATATATATATATATATATATATTATATATATATATATATTATATATAATATATTATATATATATATATATTATATTATATATATATATATATACATATATATAAATAAAAATCATTCATCATCATCCACCTTCTTTCCCCAAGACTGGGGGTAAGGTGCGTAACATGCACCGGAAACAGAAAAGTAGTAGAAGAACATGACACAAGTCGGAAAGAAAGCCCAGCCTTACCGCCCGCTTTATACATATTAGTGAGAACTTGTCGCAGTCAGAAAATCCACCCTAGAGCTTCACGGGACCGCGACGGACCCTCACTATGGGATTTCGTCAGTGTGGGGTTCATCCCTTGGCCCAGGTGTGCCACAACCATACCCCCTCCACAAAACCCCGCTATTCACTCCTATTATGCACCTCTCTTCTCGTCTCTGCCAAACTCACATTTCTCTCCTCCAGGCATTCCTTCACTGACTCGTCCACTTTTTCATCAGTCTCCCGCCCAGTCGATTCCCAACACACACACCACTATACATCCGCTTAACCAACCGACTATCATTCATCCTTTCCACATAACCAAACCATCTCAACATACTTTCATTTATTCTCTCATTTATTCCTTTAACATCTCACAACTCTCTAATACATTCATTCCTCATTTTATCAATTCTTCTCACACCTAACGCCCCGAAGATTGTCTATCTGAACACATTGTACTTTAGATCTATACCTCTTATTCCAGGCCATAGTCACACTACTATACATTAACACTGGTAACAACGTACCATCACTACTATACATTAACACTGGTAACAACATACCTTCTTGTAAGATCCTACTTCACTCAAGACTTGGTCCCTTTACATCCACCAATGATTTAATTGCACCAGCCACCTTCCTGCCATTCACAACTTTCCTACTACACTCTGCATCATCCGTTCCCTTTTCATCCAAGATATATCCTAAATATTTAAACTCAGACACTTGTTCCAGCTGCTCACCATCTAACATAACTTCACGCCGAGGACTGTCCTCACTCACAACCATAACTATATATATATATATATATATATATATATATATATATATATATATATATATATATAATTTACTAATATATATATATATATATATATATATATATATATATATATATATATATATATATATATATATATATATATATATGGTATATATATATATATATATATATATATATATATATATATTTATATATATATACATATTTATCAGGTTTAAATATATATATATATAACTTACCGAATATTTGTATACATATTATATATATATATATATATATATATATATGGGTCTATCCATTTTTTGCGTACCAAAATAATGGAAGTTGGCCGCTCGATAATTTTTGAAATCTTTTATATTTTGCATGGCGTTAATGTTATCCCTGGAAAGTTCAAAACCACCGTTCGTTTTTGTAGATTTACTCTGGTTGTAACAGGGTGAGCCAAAATGTTTGACCAGGTGGAGCAAAATTTATCACTTAATAGAGGTAACATTTTAAGTCATATCTCCATATTGGTAATTCTTATACCAAATTTCATAGAGAGTGATTTGTTAGGGATACTTTAAGGTACATTTGGCCTTTCCTGTTTTTTTTTGGGAAAATAATATTTCACCATGAAAATGAATCCGAAAAATTGTGTTAAAAATCGAATAAATTTCCATTTTCGTGGGTGTATTATTAAAAGAAGGAAATAATTTAACGATATAAAATTTTGTGTGATGATACATACTAAAGTAGGGTTTAACTTAAATCTTATTTGAAGTTTGGTAAATATTTTAAAAAAATTTACAGGGTGTCCAAAAATCAATTTTTTGGAAAATCGGTAACTTTGAACCTTAATATCTCTGATGGGGTAAGTGCTAAAAATCTGAAAATTTCACACATTATACTACTACCATAGATGTTCCTTCACCTGCAATATTGACTTTGGTATTTGCTTGTTTTAAGAAATACAGCCATTCAAAAATGCCAAAAAAAAAAAAATTTTTAAGTTGTGTTATGATAGCTATTATTATAGTTATTATAGTTCAAGACAATACATAGACAAATGAAATAGTGTGGCATCAAGGAGAAATGAAAACAATGTTAAAAAAATTTAATTTTAAGGTTAATATACATAAGAATGTACCATTATATCTACTGTAAATGACAAAATTAACTAAATAACTTTTGAAAAATTTATCTATCTATATATATATATATATATATATATATATATATATATATATATATAATATATATATATATATATATATATATATATATATATATATATATATATATATATATATATATATATATCATAGGTATGATTATAACATAAAAAAAAACTTTAAATGCAAAATAATAAAATTGTGCAGTATATATCGTGTATAATATATATATATAATATATATATTATATAAATATATAATTATATATATATATAATATATTATAATTATATATATATTATATATATATATTATATATATATTATACTTATATATATAGATATATTTACTTTGCGCTGTATCTGTGATTGTTCAGAAGAAGAGAGATTTCTTCGGAAACTTTGTTTGAGATGTAATTTCTGCCTGTTAATGACATTTTTATTTCAAGCCCAGAAAGTTTTCGTAAAATATTTTTCATTGGGATCCATACCCGATCGCAATCTGACATCTTGAATGAAGTTCTGGGTCCGGAAGGATGATAAAAATATATGTAAACATCATCGTTCTCCACACTTATTTCTTTTACCTTTCCAATCCACCATTGGTCATCATATACGCAAGCTACTGTGTCATTTATCTCTACACTTAATGAAACAATTTTGCTGACACAGTGGTCTTCGTAAACGTCAGTTTTTGAGGTTGGATAGCACCTAATTATGTTCTCTGAAAGTGGAAAGAATTTTTGAAAGTTTCTTGTTCCCTTAATTCTCAAACAATTTTCATATCTCGTTTTAAGTCTTTCAATGTGTTCATGAATTTCTTCTTCTTTTACGAGAAAATAAGTTATTCCTCTTATTTTCTCTTTGCAGAATGAATATATTTGGTCAATATTAAGAATTTGGTGTGTTGTTGTTCTTTGTAAGCTGACTTTGCTTAATTCGCGCTTTGTTGTTCCTCCAACCCCATCACAGGCATTTTTCCCGTGGCAAGATGCAAAGAAATTCCATTCAGCTTTTAATGCGAAATCTTTTTGGTGATGGCAAATGTTAACAAAATTTTTTTTTATTCTTATACTGGCTACCACTTCCATCTGAAAAATATACTAGCTTTTCAACTTTAGGCAAATTATGTTTAATATATTTTACTACATATGTTTGGAAGACGTGAACAACTGATGTGTTGTGCTCTAAGTAGTTACTTAAAGCACAAAGAGAGTGACTTCTTAATTTACTATTTTCATCTCTAAAATATAGAACAAATGGGTGCAAAGTAGCTTGGTCATTGACCCAATGATACCCTTGAAATTCGTCTTGGACTACGTACGTGTAGTTCTCGGCAAAATCAGCCAAGATTATGCATTCATTTTCAGAAAGTTTTTCTTTCTTTTCTTTCAAAAATTTCGATTGAATTTTAGAAATATAATGGTGACTTTTGAGATTTGCCAAATTTTCAACCATTGAAAATATTGATGAGTAAATATTATATATATAATATATATATTATATATATATACTATATATATAATATATTTATATATATATATAATATATATATATAATATATTATAATATATATATATATATATATATATATATATATTATATATATATATATATATATAAATAAATATATTATAAATATTATATATATATATATATATATATATATATATATATATATATATATATATATATATATATATATATATATATATATATATATATATATATAATTTTTTCAAAAGTTATTTAGTTAATTTTGTCATTTACAGTAGATATAATGGTACATTCTTATGTATATTAACCTTAAAATTAAATTTTTTTAACATTGTTTTCATTTCTCCTTGATGCCACACTATTTCATTTGTCTATGTATTGTCTTGAACTATAATAACTATAATAATAGCTATCATAACACAACTTAAAAAAAAAATTTTTTGGGCATTTTTGAATGGCTGTATTTCTTAAAACAAGCAAATACCAAAGTCAATATTGCAGGTGAAGGAACATCTATGGTAGTAGTATAATGTGTGAAAATTTCAGATTTTTAGCACTTACCCCATCAGAGATATTAAGGTTCAAAGTTACCGATTTTCCGAAAAATTGATTTTTGGACACCCTGTAAATTTTTTTAAAAATATTTACCAAACTTCAAATAAGATTTAAGTTAAACCCTACTTTAGTATGTATCATCACACAAAATTTTATATCGTTAAATTATTTCCTTCTTTTAATAATACACCCACGAAAATGGAAATTTATTCGATTTTTAACACAATTTTTCGGATTCATTTTCATGGTGAAATATTATTTTCCCAAAAAAAAACAGGAAAGGCCAAATGTACCTTAAAGTATCCCTAACAAATCACTCTCTATGAAATTTGGTATAAGAATTACCAATATGGAGATATGACTTAAAATGTTACCTCTATTAAGTGATAAATTTTGCTCCACCTGGTCAAACATTTTGGCTCACCCTGTTACAACCAGAGTAAATCTACAAAAACGAATGGTGGTTTTGAACTTTCCAGGGATAACATTAACGCCATGCAAAATATAAAAGTTTTCAAAAATTATCGAGCGGCCATCAGCGGTACGGAAAAAATGGATAGACCCATATATATATATATATATATATATATATATATATATATATATATATATATATATATTTTATATATATATATATATATAATATATATATATTTATATATTATATATATATATATATATATATATATATTATATAATATATATATATATATATATATATATAATATATATATATAATATATTAGTGATGGGACGATTAATCGGAATCGGCATCGGAATCGGAGGAATCGGCTGTTTTTCAGGAATCGGAATCGGCAAAATTGTACCGATTCTTTGACCGATTCTTTGGTATACAATCTGAAAATAATTTTTATTCGATCTTTATGATATTTCAAAGACAATATTTCGAAGTCTGCCGTATTGATTTTTAATTTCAGTTCTTCCTTAATTCTATTTAATTAAAGAAAACTGGATTGAGCGGCGCATCTTTACGTAGAGCATTTAAAGATATGTAATCATCATATTAGGATTTTCAGACAGTCATGGTGAGGCAGACATTTGGCAATGTTTCGTTAGTCATGTTATGTAATATGTTTTGATAATTATATACCCGTGAACTTGTAAGTGAGCAGTGAAATAGGTTTGTAGGCTTGTAATAATAAAAGCTATTTTATATAAATGCTATCCTTCGAGTTTCACCTTTTCACGTATCTCACATTGTCTTCAAAATGTTATGGAATAATCCAATATTCCTGCTAATAAAATTCATGTTATAGTAAGGGATAACGCACCTAATATGGCTGCAGGAGTTACACAAGTAGGATTCCAGGAATTACCTTGCTTTTTACACTCTTTGACACTAGTTCTCAATGATGCCATATTTGAACAAAGAGACGTGAAAAAAATATATCCATATGCAAACAAATCGTAGGTCATTTTAATCACTCGCCTCAAGCTATTGCCAAGTATGAAGAATATCAAACTAGATTTAATTTACCAAAGCACAGATTTATTCAGGATGTACAAACCAGATGTAATAGCCAGTATCATATGCTTTCAAAATTTTTGAACAAAAGACAGCTCTCATTTCATGTTGCAGTGATCATTCAAAACCTGCATGCTTAGAAACAACGGAAAGTTCTTGAAAAATTGCTAAAAATACTTAAAAATTTTGTTGATTTTACAAATTTATTGAGCCACAAGAAATCAATGGCATCGGCAATAATCCCAAATATGAAAGTGATTTGCAGTTTTTTTGAAAAGAGTCTTAAAAAATGACTATTTGAGGGGCTTGGGTCTACAGTATCAGAATGGAAAAAATCAGTAAAAATAGATTCAGCATTTACTTTACTGATAAGAA
>JABUQX010083001.1:0-30124 GCA_015478945.1 Trachelipus rathkii | reverse complement strand
AGCTTAAGATTACATATGCTTAAACATGATAATTATAAGAATTATTTAAAATGTTCTGAGTGTGGCTATGGTGTAATCTTAAGTTCCTTATGATTGCGACCAAGACATATTACACATTACATTTTAATAATTGTTACATTTTGATGCGTAAGCATGTGTGATTTTAAATTTCCTTTGAGATTACACTCATAGCCACACTCAGAACATTGTAAATAATTATATTTTGATGCGTAAGCAGGTGTAATCTTAAGCTTCCTTTCTTGATTACACTCATAGGCACACTTCACAACATTTAAATAATCTTATATTTTGATGCGTAAAGCATGTGTCTTTTTAGGTCTTCTTTCCGTTTACAATATAATTATCAATCAGAACTTTAAATAATTTTATATTTGAGTTGCGTAAGCATGTGTCTTTTTAGTTTCCTTTCTTCATTACACTCATAGCCACCACAATAACAAGACAACCAATCATCAACCAACAATCACTATACAAGTGAGACGTTCCGAACATGAGACGCTTACGTATGATGTTTACGAAATCTGCTTCAGTAACATACAATGGAGCCAACATCAGTTTTAACTTTCCTTATTGCAACCAATTCAGACCTGAGACTTTATATAAAACTGCTTTCATACTATCCTACTTCCACACACTTCTACAGACATTGACACAATATGCAAGCGAGAGAGTTTCTCTCCCACAATTTATTTATGTTAACTATCATTGCTTAATAATCACACAAACATTCTTTCAATCTTTGACCCACACCGAACACAGACAGCAACAACTATATGACACACTCCCTTTTCAGAACTTCTCCTTGCCAAAATGGCTCAAATCTGCCCACACACACACACACACATATCAACTATATCCCAAGCCACAAAGTTTCTCAAACGGGTTTTGCGACAAACCACATACCAAACCTCACTCACCAACCGATATAACACAACCCCGAAACACCCACCGACGACAACGACCCGCCCACTAGACGATCCAGACCATAAATATAAACACTATCATAATATCATATATAAATAATATACCATCACAAGCTTCTATATAATTATTCACTAAAAACAAGTACAGAAAACAATAACAACTACAGCAACACAGCCGCACACAAAAGACACCCCAACTCAACTCACTAACAACCACAGAAACAAACACCACACACACAAATATATGCACAAAAACCAATTACATATCACAACATTCTACCTACCACACTTACCATCCTAACTGGTCCCAAACCACGAGAGCGACACGTGCAGAACAAGTAAAACAAACATCTAATCACCGCACCCATATAATAACTATACTATACTATTCATCATCACTAATATCTTCACTTTGATACTCGAACTTTAACTGCAAAACAAATGTCCCTAAAGTCCGCTGCATTAACAAAGACATCGGAACCACACGAAAAAGCAAGCACACAGAGAAACCAATACAAACGTCCACGAACAAGCACACAGCCCAGCCTTACGCCCCAGCTAACATTGCACCACTTACAAAAAAGTTCGAACATAATCAAAACCACAGAAACAAAATCCCACCACCACCCCCCATAGAAGCCACCAACTATCCCGAGCGAAGCGCACACCGCACGCCGAACCCCGCTATCCAATCAATACACCAGAGAATAACCCGATCTCGACTCCAAGTAGAAACCAAACATCACCACTATCCACCCACGTCTGCCAACCACGAGGAGCACAACCATGAACACCCCCTACGATATACCAAACACCCCGCCATACTCTCCTATCATGCACCTATGTATTCTCCGCCTCTGCCAAAACTCACATTTCTCTCCTCTCCAGAACCAATTCCGATATAATTCACCGACTTCAATCCAACGCTTTCTGACCTACGCGATGCCAGCTCCATCACCACACACAACCACAATCACGGTTACACCAACATCAAGCCACATCACTACACACACACACTAATAGCAGGACCGGTCAAAAGCCGCCCGAACCACCCCAAACGACTTTTCATTCAGCTTTTCACCATGACCAAACACAGCAACATCCCGTGCAACACATATTTCATTTATTCTTCCGGCCCAAATCTCATACTACCCTATCACTATCATACACACCACCACTTCCTCTAATACGTTCTACACCCCAACATCTCAAATTTCACCACTCACTTCTCTGTTCCTACTCCATCTAAGCAATAAATATCTTTTGACACGTGCTTCTACGACTCCAACCCGATCTAATTACCTCTTATTCCTCCTGGTGTGGCCGCTCCAACTACCATTAAGCAATAACACAGCTTAACAACATTACCCTCATGCCTCAAGACTCTAGCGCACTCAAGACACTTTACGTCCACTACATCACCCAACGATTTAATTGCACCAGCCACCTCCTGACCATCACAACTTTCCTACTACATCGCATCATCCTTCCCTTTCTCAATCCAACACCGATACCCGAAATACTTTAACTCAGACACTTGTTCCAGTCTCACCATCTAACATTAACTTCACACTGAGGACTGTCCTCACTCCACAACCATAACCCTTACTTCTTACTCTACGTTACCTTTAAACCCTCTTTTACATACCCTGCCAAATCTCCCACCAATCCTCTCAAACTCTCTCAGACTCGCCACACAAAACACAAATCATCCCGCATACAATAGGTAAGGCGCACCCATCACCACTCCTCTCCATTTCCACATCAATTCTAAACACCATTTCTGCCACATCCCCACCTCGAAATTCTTTACATTTAACCCCATCCACTATACACATACGGAATAACCAAGGCAGACATAACACAACCCCTGTCTCACTCCGCTATTAATCCTAAACAATCACCATTAATGACACCATTTATTCTTAACACACGCTTCACTATCGTCAACCATACTTTTGATTCCATTCAGAAGCCGACCACCAAAACACCATATATCACTAATACCTGCCATAAATCTTCCCTATTAAACCCTATCCATACGCCTGTTGTAAATCCATAAAACCTAAATATTAATTATATTTCTTGTTCTCTCACTTTTCTCAATCATTTGGTTTAATGTAAAGATTTGAACTCCACACATCCTCTACCACTCCTAAACGACACCTATGTCTTCACCAAATCAGTCCCCTCAGCACCGACGCACCTGCGACCAACAATACCCAGCATATACACTTCCCTTACAACACTCAATAAACCACTGATTCCCCTATAATTTCTACAGTCCCCTTTATCTCCTAATAACCCTTAACAAGGTGATATTACCGCCTCTCCTCCAATCCCTTGGAACTAATACCTCCATAAACGCCTTAATATTACACAACTTCAAAACTCAATCAATCACCATTCTCGCCTCCGCTCTTGATTCTATTTTCACTAGTAATATCATCATATACCATGCAGATTACATTCTCACACTTTCGTCAAACCCTACCCATTACTCCTCCTTACTACAATACACCTCCTTAAACTTTTCACCATTCCTTCTGCACCATCAAAACCACACCACATTTACTAACACCTAATCATTACTGTTAATATTGTGAAAATTTTGAAGCCTGTTCTTTCCACACTCCCTCACATCCATTCATCAGATACAAAAATACCATCCTTATTAATTATTCTACAGCAGATTCCCTTATTCTCATCTTAACCTTTCCCGCTTCTATAATATATATATATATATCATATATATAATAATATATAATATATATATAATATATAATAATACTATAATCATATTATTAACTAAATATATAAATATATATATAATAATATACTATATATCACATATATATGAGCCTTGGTGGTTCTGAGCACAACTCAACAAAAAAAAAATTATACATATATATATTATATATATATAATATATAATATATAACTATATCTAAACACTACTTATATATTAATAATATAATATATAATATAAATACGATACTACTATATAAATATATAATCATATATCTATATATATAGAATGTGACCGAAAACCGAATATTCAACCGAATAATCACTTCGCTAGTCGGCCGAATAGTTATTTCAAAGCTGGATCATCCATTTAGGGAAAACAAAGAAAACATTATGGAATATACAAAGTTAATAAAACACAAAGTAAAATAAATATTTCTTACCTATAGCAAAAAATTCACTGAAACTATTAAAAAATAATTAAATGAAAATTGAAAATTCGTAGTTAAAAGAATATTAAAAACTAAACTTCATTTGAATAAGCTCTAAAGGTTAAAATGAACAGAAAATTAGCAGTTCTCCATTTTCAGGAGATAACTATTATCTTGTGGCTTCATACAACAATTTCCTCCTGTGACCAAAATTCTTTACTTCGACTTGATGATTGGTGGAGACGAAAGGTATTTAACTTGTTAGATTATTAAATTCAATAAAACTATACCAGTGTTTTTCCCACCAATTGAAGGGAATATCATTGTCTTCCACTGCGTCAACCAAAGTAGGCAAAACTCATATATTTGCTATATTTCTTGATGTAATCCGCTATGTAGCCTTTACTTATTTGTACAAAACAATCCCCACATACGTCAGGCAAGGAATTGGGACTTTTCTTTTTTCACTCCACTTATCTCTTTCTGTATGTTCTTCAGGAGCAAAATTTCATTTAAACAAACCATTAAAGAATGAAAATGGAACTTCAGCTTCACTTTCCCACTACGCAAGAAAATCATCGTCAGCAGAAGAGTCAGGTGCTAAATCTTCAATTACATTTCTTTCCCAGCCTCAACGGGACCATATTTCTTTTACTGATTCATGTTCAAAAAATTAGCTTGCGGAATCAGCGGATCTAACCTGAAACTAGGATGCCCTAAAAAACGAATCACGAGGCCCAACTCAATTTTTTTAATAAGAAAGCCTATGGAAAATTTTAAATTGTTCGAGAGGCTCTAATTTTATCCTAAAGAACTAAATATTTTCAATTTTTTTTAAGCCTATTATTATTTTAATTTTTTTTTAAAGTATATCCTGTAGATTTAAAAAAAAATTTTTTCTTTTTTATCCGACACCTCACCGTATCCATGTGGCGTATGAAAGGTCAGCAACAGATTAGTTATATATATATTAGGGTAGAATATTTTAAGATACATAGAAATATAAATTTATGCCTTTATAATCCAGATATATAAATAAATATATATATATATATATTACTATATATACTTACCAGAAAACATTATATCTCCTTTATCAGATTATTAAATAAAGCATTGGAGATGCTTTCTTAAACATTTTTTTCTTTTCTTTCCTATTTTAAAAAAAAAAAAAATTAAAAAATTAAAATAACTCTAACGGTATGTAGCATTACAGTACTTAATTTTCTGATTCGTCTAGAAGCATCATGTGATCTCCCTCAAACCTCCTTTTCCCCTCTATTGATAAATTCTTCCTTGATTGCCAATAAACAAATTTTATATTTTTATTCACTAAATTTTAATTTCTGTTTGTTAAGTAGAAATTTTAATATCTCTTAGAAGCTCTATGTATAAATCTTTTAGAATATACTCTAAAATATTAATAATTTCGACTGGACTCTTACTAAAATAGCAATATTTAACCACTATCTAAAAATCAAAAGTTACTCTCTTTATCCCCCCCAAAAAAATATACAATCCTTCTCCCCCCCCCCCTACTCTCCTCGCCTAGAGTAAACGCCGAGCCATTCAAAGCACCAATCACTTTTCACTGGAAATGTACGTGCTCTGGAAGTCTCGCTTAACCCCGTGTACATTACCTTCGCGTTGAAAATAAGTCTGGTAGGTTTAAAAAAATTTATAATATATGTTTTAATAATTAATAAATTATCCACTCGTAGTTCTCTTACTAATTTTTACAAGGGAAAGTCGAAAAAAAATCTTTGATAAGTGAAAGAATTATTTTAAATTATTTTTTTTTCCTGATAACCCAAAATAGTAATAGTATGTTTTAAAGCATGCTTATATTGATTTTTTTTAGATACAATAGTCTCAGTCATTTCCCCATCTTAATTAAAGAAAAACTGATACAAAAGGGACTAACATGTAGAAGATTCATAAAAAATATTTTAATTTCACAGTGGAAAATATTCTTTTCTTTTATTGAACTTTTTATTATTATTTTACCATAATTACTAGGCCAGTGTTGTTAAGCACCTACTCAATTCTATGTTCCAGTTCAACACATTTAGGATAGAGGAAAATATAATATATTTATATATTAATCCTGGATTAAACGAATCCATTGGATGTTATTATTCGCCCTCTTTCTATTTACGAGATTGTGCCTAAGCTCAGTTCTAGATTGAAACAGCTCCTCGTCTTTCATACAGGTTGTGAAATTTTTGCTTCTATAAATCTGCATAATTTTTTATGAAGTGATTCTTTAAAATCTCTCTGAAACTTCCTTAGAGAGAAGAGTATTCTTCGAGATAGCCATTTCTGCTGGTCAGCCGAACGTCACTACATGTTTAAATAAACTTTACATAACATAAACCCGTATTACACATTTTTTGAACATTTTACAACAAAAACTAGGCGACCACTTAAGCTAATACATCTGACGAGTATAACAAATGATAACAAATATAACGAGTATAACAAATAGTTTTAATATATAACGTAATAGCAAATGATAAATAATAAGAAAATAATAATAAAACACACCATAATAATAGCAATATTCTGCTTAGGGACGATGAAGTGATGAAAATTTGGACAAAATTCAAAAGTATAATATTTTTTTGTTAATTTCTGGTTTTTACTACACTTCCAAATAAACTAAAAATTTTATTTGGAAGTGAATAACGAGTTTGTCGCCCCACCCTCTGAGATAAAATTCTTTTTACTCTCGAGGACTTTGTGATATTTACGATTTTTATTTATAAACTTTTATTTTCTTTACCATTTGATAACTTCACAAATCAATATTTTTGTTAGGAGTAAATGATTTGCTCAGAATATTTTTTTTTAGTGAAATTTTTTTATTTTTTTATTTGTATTGCTTACGCTTCTAAATAAACTAAAAATTTTATTTGGAAGCGAGAAACAGTCTTGTCGCACCAGTTACCACGACAAATTTTCTTTCATCCTCGAAGACTAAAATTTTTTATATCAAAATTTTATTCTCTTCATATAATTTAATCATTAACATTAGCATCTAAGGTTTTTTTTTTCGATACCATATTCCTAATGCCCGTCCAACCCTTGTGCCGGACCTCCGAAGTAACTCAGAAATTTTTCTTAACTGTAGGTTTATTCTGTGAGCGACTTAAGGAAGATCCGATTTATAAAAATTCCAAGTAATTTCTTTAGATCAAAATTTATAAGCTGAATTATCAAACTGTGGGTGTGCTGGACTCGCCGCCATAGAACCAATAAAGTTGTCTCAAAAGGGACATACATTTTTTATTGGTAGATTACTATTTTAACTTTATAGGTCTTATCTTATATGCATCAGTTTTTATTATTGTTTACTTGTTATTTTTGATTCATGAACAATTATAAATATGATTATGATTATTACAAATTCATTTATTTTTATAGTAAATGTAAAGGAATTTATGAATTTTTCTTTATATTGGATTAAATTTAGATTATTGGTTTATACGCAACTAGTAGTGGAGTTAGAAAATAAAGATTACAGAAGCAGATGCCACCTTTTAGATTTATGGAGCCATAAAACCTTCACCCATCTACTTCAAGCTCGAGAAGTATTTCGGGATAACTATAGTATATAACTATATAAAATATACATACTATAACTATATCTATATATACTGATACTATACTAATATATACGATATACCCCACTAATACCCCAACCTCCAATAAACATCAACATATATATAATATTATATATATAATATAATAATCATAATACATATATATATAACAACAACACCACTATATATATATAATATACCTATAGGGTAAAAACATTGATAATATATATATAATACTATCCTATATACGCCACCAACCAAAACACACACTACATCATACAAACACACATAATACCCAAACCACTAATCACCTATAACTAAATAACCTACATATATACAAACTATAATATACATAAATATATATATATATAGAATATATATCATATATATCATTAGTTATGCAAAGACGGATGTCAATTTTTTTCGCGCGAATGACCGCCAGAGCTGCAGCACAACACAGACAAACACAGTTTAATTTATTAACATCCGCGGTGATGCGAATGCGGATGTCTATGAACTATCATATATATATAAATCAGACTATATATTATACTATCTAATCATCATACCAAAATACCATAAATATAGCATAATATATTCATCATATATAATAATGACAAACATAATATCATATAATATATAAATATAATATACCATACATCAACTACCATATCATAATAATATATAAACACTCTCATACTCACTCGACAGTTCCTTCTCGGCCAACCAAAAGTCTCATAAACATAAAATCTGTTACATCCTAGCAGAGCTGCGGGATCGGACCACCGAACCCAAACCCTCAACAATCCGCACAGCCTCCAACACCTACCTCTACCCCCCAAACCTCCGACCTCTAGATGAAAGAGAATTTACCACATGGATAAATATACATTATTGATGCACATATTAAACACAATTCAAATATTAAGAAAGGTTTCGACTTTGCAGTAAACATCAATATTTATCTGCTTTTTCTCGCTAAGAGATCATGATTACTCTTTTTCACAATATATATAGCCCAGCATGCATTACTCACTCTCTCACTTGGAACACTAGTTGGCAGGACAACAACCATGCTACAAGATAATTCACTTGCAAGAAGATCTCATACATTACAAAGCACGCTGACAAGGTTATTGACTTAACTTTCCACACAATATGATCAGAGATCACTATTTGTATCTATTCTTTTTCTTCCCAGCATACTAGTTTATTCAAGCATTATAGCACTACATCTATCTTGGTCAATGCGATACGTACAGCTTATATTACACATCACCATACTCGGACCTTATACGAAATCATCTATCCACGCTGACATCCTCGTTAACTCTGACTTTCACTGAGAACAAAGTCCCGCTGTTCCTGCTACGATTCACGTTTTTTTTTCCTTATCTAATGACCGGTGGGCGATTAAATAGACTGTCTCGAGTGACAGCTTATTTCAACTGCAACACAAAGGACGATTATACTCAATCTTCTAACCTTGTGTTAACCAAAGACACAAAACATTGCCCTTTTAACCCGGGGATCTATCATTAAATTTGCATAGCTATGAAAGTCAATTAATTTCCACAGAACCAAGCGTTTTTCTAGCTTAATTTTAAACTATTCACTTTCAATTCTATTTTAAAACTCAATCAATTTCTCAATTGAGAATTATTATCAAAAAAGCACATTCCTTAGCGTTGAGATCACTAATTATATTACACGAAGACAAAGCCCTGTAGAGCGCTGAATTTTATTGGCATCCACTCAATCTCACGGCATAACTCTGTTAGACACAAATTATTATGAAACCTTATTCATATTCCTCAGATATCAGTGAGTCGTTCATTCCCACCAGTCGACCATCGAAAATTCCCAGTCTCTCTTTTAAAGAGTTTGCCAGTTACAAACACCACGATATCATCTTAACGTATTTATCTATTATAAAATTTGTCTTATCAAAGCTCAGCAATCAAAGAATCGCCAACATCGCAGGGCCAAAGCCAGCGGGATGCGGAAATCTTTAATAAATGTGCACAGAAACATAGCTACCGCCGCCAACCATGCGGAATCGACGATGTATACCCTGCGATCCACTAAACGATAATAATATATAATAATATATAACAATAATATATAATATATATATACTATACTATCAATAAACAATAATTAAATATACGAAAAAATAACCTAAAATAACACTAAAGCGCAAACACACTACTAAATGTAACTACCTATAACACTAACACACTATAAATAATAATATATGCGCCTCATGTCCGATTAATCACGCAGATCCAGTTCATGCTGAAGCCAACTTTTTTCTAAATCTACCTACATCAGATAAATGTTTGTAAGATCTCTTAACTCGGTGTCCACATGCCGTTTTTTTTTTACAAAGATGCAGGAAACGCTGCAAATAAATAATAAACATAAAAATAATCATAATATACTCATATACGTTCAAAGTAAAAGAGTTATGTTAAAGGTTTCCGTTAGTAACATTAAGATTTCAACTATTATCTTACGTTAAGTAAAAAGGTATATCTAGTTTACTTAGCCATTTACATAAATTATTACTTCTTTTTTAAATATTTTCAGAAGTGATGACAGCTGCTCTAGTAGTAAAGATTTCAATTTGAGTTTACACATTTTTACCTTCAATTTATGAAATGTTTCGAAAATTTATAAAATCGATATAGCTCTATATAGAGCGGAGGTGGATGCGGATAATCGAACATGAAAATAATAAATATAATAACTATAATACACAAAATATATTTATATATATAATATATATATATATAATATATATTATACATATACTCATCATATATATATATATAATATAAAAAAATATATATCCTATAAATGTATATATATTATATTAAAACTATAATATATCATATAATACATATATAAATACCTATTACTAATATATATATATATAAATATAATAACTCACTAAATAGATCAATATACTTATATAAATACTATATATATATATAATATCATAATATATATATACACTAATAACATTAATATAAAAATATACACTGTTTAAACCAAATTCCTACAACATATACTATATATATAATATAATACTATATACACAAACAATATACTAATAATACACCGAGCTATAATACCATAACTACCACATACTAATATATATAAACTATAATAAATATATATATAGTATACTAATAAATATCTAACATAACTAAACATACAAAAATAAATTACAAAACTATATAACTTTACAAAGAATAGTGATTGAATTTACACAACAAACACAATCACATACCACACTACACATATATACATATATATATAATATACTACATATAATACTACTATAACCATATATATAAATATACTCCTGTTAATCTGTCTTTACACTTCCTCAATATTTGATTTTTTTTGATTTTTGTTTCAACGTTATATGCAGCAACAAAATCCAAAATATTAAATACTGACGGACACGATTCAACAAATATATAGGGAGCACTGTTACGTGTTTACCGACCCGTCAGTTGTTTTTGCTTTTTATCCTTAACTAAAAGAATACCCAAGGGTAACTCGCAAAGTGGCAGGAGTCGAGGTCTCTCGCCTTCCGGGGAACGACGGCGTGGACTATTTCCCCCCCCCTTCGGGCCCGAACCCCACGCCTCTATTAGTATACAACTTGAAGAATGTCGCGGGGGTTCATTCCGCCCCTCCCCTATGGGTTTGGAAAACGTCACCCCCCCTCTGTCCCCACTCGGCTCGAGCTTAAGTAATATTATTCTTTATATATTTACAATTTTATTTACATTTTATTTAAAATTAATCATATGCTATTCCAAATATGTAATTGGTTTATCTGCAAGTGTCATACTGAGATATTTTTAAAATTTAGATATTTTTTCTTTTTTTTTATTTTTTTTTGTTTTGTAACATCAAAGTTATATGCTGATCCCAAATATGTAAATGGTTTTTCTGTAAGTTAATTTAAATCATGGAGATCTTCATTTTTGAAAATATCTGATAATTTAAACACTTGAAATTTTTAAAAAAATTAGTGAAAATATCTTTCTTAACATTTATAAAATCATGTCCGTCACTACTCAAATTCATTGTTAGTATCAATTAAAAGACGAGCAAATATGTTAAAAAAAAAAACAAAAAACTAAATCAAAGTTTCATATCAGAAACTTGATAAACCCAAACTAAAATAAAATATAAATAATTAATATATATAATATAATAAATATAAATAAATATATAAATATAAATAATATATAACCAAAGGTGGGCAACATAAAAACTATAATACAATAATAATATATAAACAATATATCAAAATAAATCATTATATATAACAATTATATATAATACTACTAGGCCCCTTAGTCATTTCATGGCCACATTCATTTCTTCACTATATCAATACTTTTCGAACGAGTACAAGAAATAACATAAAACCAAGTCAGCAGGACAGCTTGAAAAGATATAAAAACCTCTATCTTTCTTTATTAATATATTAAATCAATGTTTTCATTCTGTTGCAAACTTCTTTAGCCGTAACCTATATATTCTAACTCTCATAATATATTCAATAATTACATCATTAATTCAATTTATACTTATTACATATTATTAAATTATCATGAGATCTGCTTTTTATTATAATTCTTATTATTTTAATTTTTTCGTGACATTCACAAGCAGTAGAGCGCTACGGTACACAAGTATATATTATGGCGGTATATTTATACATTAAAAAGAAAAAATCCACCGCCAGACCTCCCGAACGGAGTCGAGAAGAGGCACCCACGTTAGCCGCAGTTATGCCGACATTCAGGGAAACGATACAATAATAGTATATTCAAAATAAATTAATAACTACCTATATATATATCATAATATATAAATATATACTACTACTATAATAAATATACATAATCAACTAATACTATAAATAATACTATAATAATAATACATACCTATACCAGATAAAAAATCGAATATAAACATACTAAACATACATACATATACAATCAACATATAACACACAATCACTACTACTATATTAAATCACTAATACTATATACATCATACATACATATTAAAACATAATTAACACTATATCAATAATATATATAGAATATATATATACACATATAATATAAAATAATAATATAATATATATAAACTATATATAACTATAGAGTCAAAATATAGTATATAATATATCATATATTACTCTAAAATAAATATAATATATATCAATCTTTCTATACATCACTACTATAATATAATATTACCATATACTATACCAATAACCTAATTATCATAATACCCTACATATATATATATACATATAAAATAAATATAATATATAAAATAATACTATAAAAAATATCAAAAATCAAATTTTAATATTACTATAACTTATATATAACTTGAAAATCTCTCCACCACAGTTTTAAAACTTCCACATTTTCATCATACATAGTTCTAATTAAAAAAAACTGCTCACATCCACCACCCGAATGATTTACAATTCGTATTAAAAAGTGCAGAAAAGTAGCACGCCGAAATACCTTAGTCCACTATAACTATATAATACTACTATTAACTAATAATATATATATATATATAAAATATACCCAAACAACAGAACTTCAAACACGCACATACCCCGTAGTCCCAACTACTACACCAAAACTCACAACATACATAGAACAGAGTAAGCGCGCATGCCCAAGACAGAGTACACCCCAAGACATACCAACCCAGCAAGCAACCGCACAGAAGATCAAGTCCTATACAATAAAAAAATAAAACCGTAACCAACAAGGATGATAACTACAATAGTAAAACACACCTATACCCTCACTATAACGTCAGGCATTTATCACCTAGCAGGCCAACCATAAGAAAAGAAGACAAGCACCCGAGACGCGGGCCCCCACGCCTGCCAAACCGAGAACCAAACACGCGAACCCACGAGAAGAAACACAGAAGAAAGAGCAAAAACGAAGACCGCCGCCCCAGCCCAGCGGCAACAGCCACAGCGCGATAAGAGCCCCCATCACGAACGCATCAAAGACGACGAGCCATACACACGCCAACCACGGACCCACCAAGCACGAGCAACACACCACACGATTAACAAGACCACCGCCCGCACATCATCACAACAAACACGCGCCAGGACAACCAACAAACGACACACTCCAAACGCTATAAACAATAACTTATATTATACCTACATAATTCATCTCACACCCCCAACACGAGAAACAGAACACACACAAAACCACAACTGCTACACGACGCAGCACAACCACGAATACCGTCCATAAAGGAGACGGACAGACACGCTCAAAACCGTGCTGCTCACCCAGAAATAACCAACCGACAAGTATAAAACCAACACAACCGCCCCACGCCCCGGGTAAATGGCCGCGGAACACCGCAACCAAACATCACGAAACCACCGAGCCCACAAATAGTTATACAACCCAGAACACTATAAGTGACACAACGGAGCAAAGTAACAGGTAAGCACAGCCACAATACACCAACACAGGTCAACAACTCCACTAAACTACCCGCCAAAACGACTAAGACCACCGTAAGTAACATCATATCTACGCTATATCCACATACGATATAATACATAACCAAAACTGACTCATACGGCACTATACACCACTTACCATACACATACCCACACCCGTCACCGCCTATCACACCAAATAGGTATTATATAATGAGAACGACCCCACCCATAATACCACAATACAAGTGGCAACCATCGTACTACCTATAAACTATACCACACTCACTGAAGGTGTAGCACCACAAGTCACAACCAATTATCCAAGTAAGCTATATACCCACACATTAGCATAAAAGAACGCACACACTACACTAAGCACTCTTATGCCCACGTATGGATCGCCACGAAATACGAATATTCTTTATATCGTGAATATGAACCTATTATAAACCCTTTCTTCTATCTCTATTTTCAACATAAAAATCAATATAGATGTCTTGAAGTTGACTTCCTATTATTGAACCAACATCGTAATGAGGAAAATAAGAAGGTCGTCTATATACAATCAAATCACTCTAGCTATTTCTAACGTAACCAAACTCTGTTAATTTTTACATTGTTGCATCTCTCCAATTTCGAGAGTTGCTTATTGCTTTGTACAACATAGTATAGAAGGTTAAGGAAATTCCTTACGATTTGGTGTTAAATTTGACAAAACGGATTTTTCGGAAAGTTTGACCAAAAACGAACGCAAAAACTCGAGCATTTCTTCACGTTTCGTAAGCACAAATGCAAAAAAACGAAAACAGGCCACCCAACTATACAGCAACGCCTTAACGGTCAGCATAAATAGGGAAATATTGGACAAAAGAACAGGATTACCACTTCGTTAAAAATTTTAACCACTTTTTTTCAGAAAGAAGCCACCTTCATCTTGCCAAACGTCGGAAATGTTAAGAAACAGTCCCATGTGATTGGTTCATAAACAAAATTTCTAAATTCTTTTTTTAATTTCACATACCTTTATGTATTTCGAAAACATACGAATTAAATAATCTTTATAAAAAAATTTAAGTTTTCCTTTTCAAATTTTTTTTACCACACGATAAATACTAAAAATATTGTGATAATAAAAATAAACATGATGATACAAAAAAAGTAAATTAATTTTTAATTACTTGTGAAATAGAGACACATAAGCAAGTCGACCACATGAAGGAAAAAATTCACCACCCCAAAGCATGTTAAAAAAAAATCTAAGAGAGGCAAGCCGATTCCCTCGGAGGTGATTGCAGCATCGGGAATGAGATGCCATCTAGGACACAAAGGCACACCAATCCCTACACATCGACCAAAAGCAACTCCTTCTGGTACTAAATAAAAGCGGTATAAAAAAATGGGTAATAAGACAGTCCTCACCCAGACAACAACAACAATTGCGAGAACAAATCGGAGCTGGAAGTAGAAGTAACAGATTTGTTTGGAAAGTCTCAGATATAGTGAGCCAACACTCAAAATAGGTTGTAAAACTGTAACCAAAAGAAGTCTGCAACTGAAAGTAGCTGCGGTTTCGAAAAGAGTATCCAAAATCCCGATGCCAAATCGAAGTTGCAAAGGGACAGGAGATCTGTCTAAGAAGGCAATGGAATCCCTCTGCCCAAAACCTATCCACTAACTGAGCGAACAAGCCGAATGTGATCAGAATATAAACTCTCTAAATAGAAGAACGAAAGTAGAGCCTGCGAGTGCAGCGGTTTATACAGCGAGATCTCGCAGGCAGCCATGTAAATAATCTTATTGTTCATCATTGGAGAACGTTTGAAGTTGGTTAAAAAACTTTCGCTTTTCCCGATTTGCATACAGACGACTCCCTGAGCACCACCACTTGCAGGCCGGCGCGTCCCCGAAGATCTGAGGCATATGAGGCCTATGCAAGCCTTTCAAGAACAAAAGGACGGAAAAGAAACTGAAGGATCCTCTAATAGCAGGCGTAAGAACATATATCAGCACTTGGAACACTGAGACCGCATTTGCAGAGTGAAAAGTGAGCCAGATCGGCTCGATCTAATCTCCACCGTGAGCTCGTACGCGAAAACGGAGACTCAACACACCTGACCGCACCTCAAGAACACACAAAAATGAGCTGCGCAACTCTCTCCACAACCACACACAACAACGCATAGACGCACACGACGACACTCCCCACCAGAGATGATCACGAACACAATCCGAGAAAAGAACCATACACAAACAGACGTAACTACACCCTACCATCAAACAGACACACACCCTCGAACACAAGCAAGGTCCCACATCAAATTACAGGACGACCGTAGTAATGTATCACCAGACCGACCAACCCCATCTCTGAGACATCACACGAGCCTATGAGCGCACCACAAACCAGTAAAAACAAACCCAACGAACGGAACCAAAAGACAACAATAGAGAAAATATATATTAAGACTAATTATATAAGAGAGAGGAATGACACACATATACAACCGCTACCACAATGGCACGCGAACAACCTCTCAAATCTCTAGAGAACGGAATGTCACAAACCAGAGAAACCAAGAACGCTCACTACGCCCACACACAAGAACGCAGCCTGCGAAGGAAATAGTACAGACCCAGCGCACCACACGATAAAGGTCACAAACGAAAGAAGGCACCCATATAGGGTGCCACAGCAATGAGGATGTGGTGAATTAAAGAGCAACAAAACACATAATCTGAGGAAATGATGATGCGGATAAAGAACAATTCACACAACACCCCCTCATTGTCATGAGCATCTTGTTGGAAGGATTTAAGTGGAGGTTGATATTCAGAGGGAGTTGAGAAATCACGTCTCCAAAGCTGTAACTCTTGGAGACAGATGCATGCCGACGTGAATGCATTAATTATAATTGTAAGTTCTTCAAAGTTTGGGTAGTAACCACGGCAATTCCATTAACCATGATAAGAACTTATTCAAGGGAGCGAGGAGTAACGATAATTTCTATCCACTTGAGAAAAGCTTCGGGTGATACTGAAGTAATCTGATAGTCAGGATCCAGTGGGAGGACAGTCTATCCTGGCAGCATGGGCAGGTTATGGAGAAGGGAAAGTCGAGAAAGAGAAGTGTGATGTGGCAGAGTATACACTGTATGATCCGGTAGGGGAAAAGGGAGAACTCCATATAAAGTAGCCAGCTGCCCCTCCACCTCATCTTCTCCTGAAACTGCCAACGATGGGGGAACAGCAGGGAAATGCGACGACGTTGGAGAGAGGGAGAGTGCCAGGTCCAAGTCCGCGGAGTAAAGAAATTCCAATGAAACACGCTCCAACGAAGTGTCCGGCTCAGGCAACGAGGAGGGACGTAAAAATGTATTATCACCAAGGTGGGGAGGTTCCGAAAGCATCAACAAAGAGGGGCTATCTTGTGTGGAGCAGATTTTGGGAGGAATAACTGTCCGCTCAGGAAGCGGAGGAGGGAAAGTGAGCAAGGCCAAAGGGGAGAAGGTCGGGTTTGAATGACCAAGATTAACCACAGAAGCTCTCTACCCTTTTTCCCCGAAAGACGAGAACGAACCGTCGAACAGCCGGGATCCAAAGGGTTATCCAGTGATTTCGAATCCCGTTGTGAAAGGTCTGGGACATTGATCGGGGTATCATATGATAACTGGTCTTCAAAGACGTGGAAACGTCCCATGTCTGTGCTGAAAGAAATATCCATGGAGGAGTTCAATGAAGACAAAGAATCCCTGGAGTATGCTCGTCTCACCTGGAGAGTTGATGTAATCACATCATATCACATAAGATTTGAAATTATAGCACGCTCACAAATCAGCCATGCCTTGATAAATTATATCTGTCACACTCACATCTGAATGATGATTGATCAATAATCAATAAAATAAAGATAAACATTCATATATATAAGAAATAATAAATGATGAATGATAGAATAAATACAAAGTCCAGAAGTCATTCTAACTACACTCACATCAGACATAGATCATGAGTAAGAAAGTAAACTGAAATACGATAAGAGTACATAATAATCAATCATAAATCTAATCACATCCAATACATCAACTCATTGCACAAATACGAGTAATCTAGATTAGATATACCCAAATGACACAATTGTCACATAAATGGTATACTTATGACTAAGTGCAAATTAAATTAATCAATAAGCATCACACTCTTTCAATTAAACTAATATATATTATAAATCAACAATCAAATCTGACGATGAACGACTAGATTAAGTCAAAATCAACTCAAGTTATAATTCACATTTCAGAAGTAAAATTAATTAATAATAATAATAATAAAAATAATTGATATAATAGAGATGTATGATAAGTGCATCACTCTCACACTAATTTACACTAATAGGTGAGATCATACATAATGTCAATCCATATCAACTTCAATTATTGAATTATACTTTCAATAACAACTATTGAATATATAATTATATTTCAAATGAAAATAATATATTCCCAAATAAACTAAATAACCAAATTAACAAATCAACACTAACTAATAAAGATCCTGTCCTTTCTCACACTACCACAACAATAATAATACACTATATTACATAATATTCATTAATAATCAGATTAACTATATATATTTGCAATCAACTTCATCTCATGTAATACCAAGTTGTAACTATCAAAAGCTGAGCTACAAATCTCCGGGTAATAATCTACCACTCGACTTCTCTTTCCAACTACACTTTACATCATCCGTTCTCTTGTATGACTGACCCAAAATAAATCTCACACACACACACATATAATATTAATCATAATATAATAATAATATAAACATCATAATTCAATTTAAGTCATACCACACATGAAGTTTTAGATTATAATTACTCCAAGAAGAAGAATATGCAAACTTTTTTGTACTCACATTACATTCAACACTCACACTACAACACTATATAAATATATACTTAATTACATAATCTACATTCCATTCCCTATAAGTGAAATAATTAAATCTAGAGTACCACTATAGCAATAACATCCAATATACACTAATAATAATAATACATAATAGCACTGTTCTTAGATGCGAGGCAAATGACTTTATAATATATAATACTATACACCTATACACAATCACACATATATTCACATACTCAATCAATAAGAGAAATTAAACTAAATATACATTTTTAATTTTAACATGAGATGAATTCCAATCAATTATATATAAATCAATATAATTATATTAGAATATACTCAAATATTTATCAAGAATAAATCTAATTCAAATCACATACATCATAATAATATAATATCAATACTAATCCAACACTAGATCTACAATAATAAGTAATCAACTTATCTCACTTAATAATATAATACTCCTAATAATAATAATATATAAATACATACTATTATATATATATATAGTACCATCACACATAAACTAAAAATTGAAGCTCAACTAAATTTAGATGTATTTCAATTACTTCTAATACATTCAATCAATTACATTAACACTTTTAAGTCAATTACTACAAAATAGTAACTCAATCATTGATCACACAATCATATAAACTAATATGAATCAAAAAGCTCACCAAATGTATCATCATATCAAATCAACCTCAACTCACTATTTCTGCAACTCAATCACACTAAACTCATATTTCTGCAACTAATAAAATAACTAATTTACCACTAATAATATATTAATCTCTTATACTAATCATATAAACTCACACTAAAATATCACTACATACTAACTAACTTACACTACACTTAATAATAATATATAATAATCCCGTAATAATAATTCTAATAATAAATAATCAACTATATAATGATAATATATAAAAGAAAAGAAAAAAGTTATATTAGGGTAACTATTACTGCTCTCTCCAAAATCCAAGATCCTGTTACATCACTAAAAATAATAACAATATTATTACAAACTTCCAACATCCACATATCAAACTATATAATAATATATCAATATAGATAATCAAGTAATAATTAATACAATTTACCACTACATGTATATATATAATAATCATCATATACAATCAATTAATTTACCATTTACACTTTACCATCACATTATCTAACAAATCTAAATCACATATAATAATAATAAATAATTACACTTCGTCTGATTGACAAGAGTGTCTGAACCACACCTCACTCGACGTATTCTTTTAACCAAGGTACCACATATGTTCACTACAACACTAAATCTTACACCACATTCACTATCACCTATTCTAATTTCATGCCTCAAATGTTATGCAGAAAAAATTTTATCGAGGTTCCTTACTAAATAATCTCCTCACATCCCTTTATATTCCTCTAATATACTACTGAGAGATAAGCCCTCCCTATTCTATTATCTTAATACAGATATCCTATTTATATTTCATCATTCTTAACTTTCTGACTAGACTCCCTTCCATAATAATATGCTCTCTTTTACCCTTTAGTATAATTCCATTATCATACGCTATCACTTCCAATTTTCATTTACCAGTTTTTTTCCTGCGTATCTTTTGTATCCTTTTTTTCCTCCTAAACAATTCCAAAATCTTCTTTTGGAACCTCATTATTGGCTTTAGTAACATTTAACCACGATTTTTTTTTTTTTTAACGGGTATCAGCCACCACTCGCTTTAACTTCTAATCATCTTTACAAGCACATACTCTTAATGCACTGCTAAAAACGCTGCATTCATTTCCTTTCCAGATTTGGTTCCAGTTTTCAAATTTTCATATTCAAATTATTTCCTTCCACGCGCTCAAATTGCTTATCAATATTTAATTTGTTTACTTAACTTCCTACTCTTAATTCTACCCACTTCTTCCTTATCACCTTCTCTCCATCCACCCCCACTAACTTAATTTACATTTAAAACACAAATAATGATCCATAATTATTCCAACCTCCATCAACTGATTACATTCCAACAACATTACTTAACATCTTCCTATCCCAAACTTAACGTAATATACTTTTCACTTCAACCATCTCTACCATACACCAACTCTACTATACTTATGAATACTCGGTGATTAAAGAAAGTATTACTCATACACACATACCTCTCCCTTCACAGAAATCAATACCATTCTACCATTCTCATTTTTTCCTGACCCAAACCAATCTTCATCAATCTATCAAAATCAAACCTATCCAACCATTTAGGTCAACCAACAAATCAATACTGAACTCATAATTACCCCAAATCAAACCATCCTTCCCGTTAAATCCAAAAACTGCACTCTCTTCAAACAATATTACCATCAGACTGGCCACAATCTGTCAACCCAACACACTAACGCCTTTTCACAACTAACAATTTCACCACATTACACTCTAGTATCCAAACAACGCCAAATTCACCATCGCTCTGTAACAACCCAACGGTCACTCATCAGACTTGCACACTCCATTCTTCTTCCATCTTTCATTCCAATTCCCACCCATGGCACATGGTTTCACACAATAAACTCTTTTCCACAGTTTCCCTTTCAAAATCTGTTTTCTCGGTCGGTGACTTTTGCAAGAATGCATAGGCATTAACTTGGCAAGTAAATAGTCTAGGGCAGCCCACCCCAACTCAACTGCCTCTCAGGCCTACGACCATGCAGACTCTCCTATGATCATTTCTTATTCATCATTACATACTTCACATACTAATCTCAAATCCAATTTCCTCAAAAAACTTATCAATACTCTTTCTTCTCTGCTTTTCCTAAACTTGAACTCCAACCTCCCACACGAAATCACTACATCTAACCTGTTTAGAACTTGACTTCCCCGCAATCAACAAGATAATTACAATTTAATGCCTCCTGGGTTGACCAATTCCCTTCTCCCAAAACTCAACTTCCCAAATTTGGCGTCTCCAAACTTCTGACTTTAAATTGAAACTTGCCTTTTCTCTCCTCTTCCTTGTTACCTTTAATTGGTGCAAGCAAAACAGTTGTTCATTTTTGGAACGATCTGCACTTACATCCAAACCGACGGTACAGTAAAAGCCTCAGCCTGTCATACACTCCATAAATACTAACATAACATTGTTCTCCCTCTACAACTATATAAATCAGCAATAATCCTCATATTATGTACAGTATACAAATTCTAACAACTCACTAGTCAACAAACATAACCACCTCACAAATTGCTGATTCAAAGTCAAATAGTATACAGTTTGATATTCTTTGCAGTATACTAACACTGAGTTGAACGCCAAAATATTTAGCCATACAACTTATTATTTTTCATTTTCTATTAATAATTAGAAGTACGATACACACTTCAATCTTAAATGAAATTTCAGCAAATTTTTTATATAAGCAAATATCTATAGCTACACTCAATTACTCTCACTACTACTCACACTTATTAAATCATATTTTAATATTGCTATCGTAATTATTCTATAAGTATTTGTACTTAACCCTCTAAGTTGAGTATTTTACAAAATCCGTTTATGATCACGCATTATTGTACCTCTATGTCAGTATTATCCTGCACCATTCTTTTTCCGTTAACTAATTCTCAGATCCACTACCAACAAAATCACGCATTGTTTATCCTTATATTACCCATGCACCTTACTTACTTTTATTATTAATCTATCTTCTATATTTATTTATTCACATTTATTAATTATTATCTACTTTTTTATTAATATTTAATTAAAATGTTTGTGTATGATATTATGTTTTTATGTATTGTGTATAAGCAATGTATTTGTAGTTAATTGTAATTACACCTGATAATTTTTTTTTTATTATTTTCAATAAGTATTATTATACGAAGAGAGAAAAATGAATAACATAATACTATGGAGTAGAATAGGTTTAGAGGATATTTGATACCCATTTTGGTAACCTCTGTACATAATATTCATACCCCAACATTGTCACTTAAAAGACTTTAGAATGTGAAGAAATCTTATATGTTTCCATTAGCCTAGTGGGATATAAATCATTAGTTATCACTACTAATATTATAAAGATTTAAATAGAACATATATTAATTAATTAACAAGCTAAACACTATATTTCATATCACTATATAGAGGAGATATGGGCAAACAACACTAACGTAGAATCAATGGATATGAGAACAACTCAACGCTTTTTCACAGGTTGTTAGATTAACTATATTAACTGCAACTTCTCTATTTAAATCTCAGTTCCCAACAATTCTAATATCAATTCCAATTCCATAAGAACCATTTAAGAAGAAATTGCATAAAATTTATTTTTAATTACGAATCTATGTTGTTTTATGTTTCATTTCTCCTCCACATTCTATTCCTAAATATATTTTTATTCATAAATATCAACTACTTATCTTCACTATTCCTTCCTATACATATATCAATATTTACACAATATCATTATTTATCGACTCACTTTCATACTACTACATGTCCTACATATGTTCAGTCCAATTTTAAGTTTCCTTTTCATCCCTCCCTCACAGTTATTATATATCTTTAATTATTTTTTTTTGTTATTTAACAATAACTAAATTTTATGCCAATATTTCACACTAGCACAAGCCCTCTGGGATGCCAGTATTGGCTCATTAAACTCCATATAGCACTCACAAAACGTTACTTTTCTCACAATTCTGAAATATCACATCATTTTTATGGTTA
This sequence comes from Trachelipus rathkii, assembly GCA_015478945.1. Lineage (NCBI taxonomy): Eukaryota > Metazoa > Arthropoda > Malacostraca > Isopoda > Trachelipodidae > Trachelipus > Trachelipus rathkii. Next base: position 6,182 of record JABUQX010083001.1, on the reverse strand, counting down.
ATACCATGAATACTTATCCAAACAGCAAATAAGTTGGTAACTGGGAACGAACACGAGTGCTCTAAGTTGTTAAGCCAGTGTTTTAATTAATCACCAGACCAATGATGAGCTAAAAGGAAACCCAGCTCTGAAAGAATACTTCCTTCCCAAAGGAAGGCAATGATTCACCTTTTACAAACAGGGCTTTATTCAGTGAGAGAATATATCAGTATTTTTTAAAATGCTGATATATTCTCTCCATGGGCGTAGGCAGGATTACATTTAGGTTGAGTGATATATATTAGTGATGCAGGTAACATCCGCATCTGCATCCGAGCATCATCCGCACATTTTTATAAATAAAGCTGCCCTGAGGATAGTCACATAAATCCTATTTATACATTCTTTAAGGTTATTATCCCTTATTACATTTTTAAACTATATAAACCTTCAATCAATTTATTTTCAATCTTCCATTTCTCTGGTGATAATCTCCTATTTGTATTTATACTATATAATAAAACCTTATTTATACCCTTAATAATATAATATATTCTCGTGGGATTAATTCGTAATTTAATGTCATAATGATAAAACTGCACCAATACATGATATCGCAATTACCTATATGTTTTATATTATTTATTAAAGGTTAATAAAGATTGGAAGAAGAGTTGAGTCACAAAAAAATGCAGAAAAAAATACTCTAAAATGCAAAACAATGAATACTTTTAAAATGTAATGACTGCATTGCAGCAAAGACTAAGCCTGCAATTTTAGAGAACATAAAGAAATTCAAATTAAGACCAGTCGACCTTTTCAAGATATGTTTTACGGAGGAATTTATGGATCATATATGTAAAGAATCTTTAAAATATGCTTCTCAAAAAGGAGACCAACAATTTACACTTTCTGTTGATGATTTGTATATTAAATATTCCGTTCTTAGTGATTCTCTCCAATCTCTTTATGTCAGTCAAATTGTTGTTCCATTCTTATAATATTGCCACCATTACAAGGGTCACTTTTCTTCTGAACTCTTTGCAATGCCATAGGTTTTCATATCGCTAATGAGTTATATTCTCATTTTCTTATTGTTTCGCTGTTAATAAAAAAAAAAGTAAATTAATATTGTGAAACTAAGTTGGGGGGCTACCCACCCTTATTTTCCAAAAAAAAAATGAAAAATAGTATTATAAATTAACTTAAACTTCTTTCGTTACTTACTTGAACTTGCTTCTTTTAAGACTAAAGCTGGATATTATAACATAAGAATTTAAGGCAGTAGTAAATTCTTCCTAAGGTAACTAATACTATAAAATATATTATTACACACAGATTTTATATTATAAATTAACTCATAAAGTTCAAGTATAAATATAATATATCTATTATTATTTATCAATTAATAATTAATAAATTATATAACTATTAACGCTATTACATTATTAAGGTGTCTACGCCTTTTAAGTATTCTTTGGCAAGCGTCAAAAGCATCTTCTATCTCAAATTTTAAAATCGTCCTATTTTTTTCGAAAGCTGGCACATATTTAACAAGAAAACGAGCAGCAAATTTTTATTTTTATTTATGTTACTAGTAATTTTATGAATTTAATACTAATTCTTGACTGTCGAAAAAACTCGAAAGATTTTATGGCCATATACACCGAAGAATTAACGTTAACTTAGATATACATCATATATTTAGCGCGCAATATAACGCGGGTGTCACATGACCTCTCACACCGACTGCATAACTTGTTCTTACGTGTTTTTTTTTCAAAATTTTCACTCACATTTCGTTTTTATTTCTTTAACCATTTTTGACATTTGTTTATTTGGTTTAATAAGGTCTGTGTAGTGATCATTGAAGAATATGTACAAGCGAGTTAAATCTTTTTCAATCATATATGGGTGCAACATCACCACCTTGACCTCAATATTAAACTAAGTTCAGTTTTATAATGATAATGTATATATATTACTATCTATACTATACTATACAACAATATTACTATTATATAATTTGGACTAATGTTTAACGTGGTTGGAAGTATTACGTAGTATATATTACAATAATCAATTTTCATGAGAACTCACGACTCCTCACCCCAGGGTCATTTCATAAAATTACTTAAAACTTCACCCGACTTGCTCAAGAACTCCCAATAGCTTTAGTAAATAAATAAATTACCACTCCCTATCGTACTACCCCAATCCCTTTTGGATAATTATAGCCTCCGAACCTCTAAATCTCACCGAATACCCTAGCCCTACATCACCCTTGGTAAAATAATATAGCTATATCATACATAGTATATATACTATATAATTAATATATTTAATACTTACATATATTATATAACTATATACTATATATATTAATAAATAATATATATATATATATATATAATATATAATATATATATATAATATATATATAATATATATATTTATATTATTAAGTATATAATAGATTTTATTAATTAAATATAATAATATAAATAATAGATCATATATATCATTCAATATAAAATATATAATAGTATAGTACAAGATTTAAATTATAATTTTACCATTAATATACTATATATATAATAATTTTTAAATAGATTAATAATAATATATATATATATAATGAAGTTGTATTATTGGCTTTTAAATGTATTAATATATAGTAAGTGAATACTTAAATGGTTACCTGAAATAAAGTATAATGATCCTAATATAGATATAAAATATGTATTCTCATTAATAATGTAGATACCATTATAATGAGGTCAGTATAGATATATAGTGGATGATGAGAAGATTGATAATGAGTAGATAAATAATATATTAGCAAAAGTATAGTGTATTAGATATTGTATGAGTACGAGAAATGAACCTTAAATGGTAATCAGAATATACTTTGATGAATTATCTTATTACCAAATATTTACCTAAGACACATTAAATCATTTTTTGGTTAAAGGTTTGCAGGATAGAAAGCATTATAATTAAAGCTATAAGAATGTATAGAGTAAATCAATACCGGAATATTGGAGCGTCCAAAGAGGAGAAAAGTAATCTGTTAAGTCAGTGGAATTCCCTGAGACGAAGTATATATGTAAGTAAAAGCAAGAGATGAAGACAATTAACATAGGCAGGCGAATTATAAATTAGAAATGAAAAATTACTTTGCCAAATATCGTGTTAGATGAATCGTGAATCGCTTTAGTAATAGTTGGTGGAACACAAATAGGACGTCTTTACAGAATAATAGACATATCGAAATTTAAGCTATACATACTAGGATACGTATATTGAGACAGCGAGATCTAGGTGGATCTTCTGGAGAACGAGAAAGGCCCTCATTATGTCCAACTAATTAAATAATGCTAAGTGAGATTGCGCAGCAGGCTGCGATGCACTTACTATTGATTAAACTTACATTTTCTAGCTATTCTAAACTATTTTGAATACTTTTCATAATATTACCCAAGGTAGAGACACTCAGATGAATCAATTAATCATTCTGACTCCGAAGAAAGAAAGAGAGATTTCCATTATTCAGTTTCCTTGATATACTGAACATCGAGAAAATTGAAATTGATTATAATAATAATATTATAATTAAATATAGATAATATATTTAAGAATAAGAATATAAATATATAATAATATATAGTAGATTTATAGTTGATATATATACTATATATTGATAGTTAATTTAGGTAAAATAAACTTTAAAGGAAAATTTCTCTGAAATTGTACAAATGGAAAGAAATTTGAAATATTAATATTATATATAAATATAATATATAATATATATTTAATGATAATAGGAGCCACAATGCTTGCCCTAAAAGTTGTGCTTCTTTAAGATGTAATTTCCCCTATATAAGAACATATGAGGAATAATTTTTAAAAAATCCGATATTTTTTGCTACTGTATTAATTAATTAAATATAATTCATAATCATTAAATATATAAGGAAATTAAAATATGTACATCAGTCACATGAGTTAATTGGATTTCTATCCAGAATCAGAGTTGAAATACTGAGGTGAAGTACCTTTTCCTGAATTATGAGACTTACTCTTGTCGAAAAATAATACCTTATGTTCTATTTGAAAATTTGGCCAGCCGCCTGTAATGTCAGTTGGCGAGGCCTTTTTTCTGAAGAATTTACCTCCCTTGTTGAAAGCTGCGCTTTCTTGAATTTGAAGTTTGGAGGAGGAGTCTCAGGAAAGAGTATCTTAAGTAAGTCATCGATTTCTTCTGATTAATTTTTTCTTATCCATTGAATTACTTGGTAATTTGTCATACCCAATTATTAATACACAACTATTTCGTCAAATGTAAAAGATAAACAAGCAAAGAATCAAAATATTTGCTTATCGCAAAGATTGATTTTATGAACACAGTCATTATTATTTGTTTACTGATCATTTAATTTGGAATAGTATAATAAACTGAGAAGGCTATTAAATACTTACCACAGATCAATAAATAATGACACGGAGTCATCTTTGATAAGTTTTAATAGTATTAATTAATTAGTTATATATTAAATATAAGATATAAAAAGCTAACATCATCATTCAAATATACTAAGCTATGATTAATTGGGGCATTCCATAAATGCGCACAAATACATAATAATACATAATAATAAAACATTATCAATGCAGAAACAATAAATAAGCTAAAGAATAAATATAATGTCATTACATGAAAAGTACATTCACTCAATGCAAGACATATTCATGCTTTATCCATGAGAATCCTAATAACGTACATAATTACATACTAAACATTATAAATGTAAGAAGATTAACCAAAAATTTAAATAATGTATTGTCTAAACATAAAATATTTTAATATAAAATTATAGTCTATACAATGAAATAGGTACATCAAATACTTAGTTAACTATTTGATATAAATTGTCCGTAATTAGACATATAATGCAAAACTATATACAAACAGTTGAATTGTGACAAGAAAAACCTACCAATTTAGTTATATAAAAATCAAATAGAGGAATAAAAACTCAAACAGCTCGGTGTAAAATGTATATATATTAATTAAGTAATGTCATTTGCAAACTCGAAAGAATTCGTACGAAGAAACTTTTTACTAATTGCGTGAAGTTTAAAGATTAAAGTACCATACGTAATTATAATCTTTGATTCAATTATAGGAATTGAAATTACATTAAACGTACCGTCTCATTCTTACTAAATAGAGAATAGCTAACTGACGATATGGATGAGACTAAGACCTATGGAACATTCTTTGAAAAAGCAACTTGTTAGCGATTATCTGGTTTCGAATAAATACTATACGGTATTAAATAATTTTATACATGTTCTACAGCCACCTACCAATGGGCGTCAATAACCTGGATAATAATTTTGAAACGATAATATATGTGCATAACGATCAGAAAGAATTACTATAAAGTAAAGTAAATGAATTGCATAATCTCCGTACCACCTATCAGTCTTAATATATTGCAATTTTTTTGAATTGTAAATTTCATCCATTCATAAGTAATACCAATGAAGAAGAGATGACATTTGCGGTACTGAATTTGATATTACAACATTTCGAATAAGTATGTGGAGCCTTCAAGTGATTCGAATAAATGGAATAATATCAAATCCGTGACCGAATTCACACCACTAGAACCCAATACAAGCTTTATAGTGTAAGAGAATGAGAAACAGAAATCTCATGCGTATCTATAATGTTTGCTTTGTCGAGCTGATTTTACTTGCCCATCCTTTCCGTGCGAGTAATTCTGATTTGGGAATTTTTATTAGTCAATTATTGTACTATAATGGCTTCATGTTTTCTTTTTCCTATTTTAATTTTGTGCGATTTTCTCCTATTTGTGTCAGTTTCATGATAGTGACTAAGATTGATATAAGTTCTTGAAAGCGTTGTTTTCTTCCATAGGTGCCTTTCCCAAATTATGTATGGGCAAAAACTTGCTAAGTTGGTGGCTTCCTTTGAGAGGCACTATGACACTTAATTAATAAATTAAAATTAAGATGAAGAAAGAAGAAATTTAAAATAACATTAGTATTTAAACGATGTATTATATTCAACAAAAAAGTACCATATAAATTATTTAAGCTCAGATCAGTTGTATAAAGATTACTTACTTTTAACTTCATTAATAGTTGAATGGATATTCATCGGCCAATTA
>JABUQX010083000.1:42500-60756 GCA_015478945.1 Trachelipus rathkii | reverse complement strand
CAAACCACGATCCATCTAGCTTAGGTCTGTGACGGTATTTAATTCTAGTGCACCACGATCCATTTAGCGTTTGAGGTCCACGTGTACGGCTTTATAATTCTGGGCCCATGATTTTATCTAGGTTAGGTCCACTGTACTGCTTTTAAGTCTAGGTTTAGGATAAAGTGTGGTTAGTTAGACACAGTTAAAGACAATAATACTTATATATATATATAATATATATATATATATTATATATATATATATATATATTATATATATATATATATATATAGTATATATTATATAGTATATGATGGGCTAAAAATCCCATGATTAGAGCAATTATGTAAGTCATTAAGCATGCATGACACAACAGGTGACACAGCTTTGTGAGAGACTACTTTGCCAATCTCCTGTGTACACCTCGTCAGATCTGGTGCCTCTCCTTTGAGTCTATTGTAACTATAGGGGTATCTCCCCTCCCCCATTGGGAGGGATGCTAAAATGAGAGGGGAGACGCGGAGGGCGATGCCATCCGAAGCGTCCCTGCCTCATGGTCTTTTGTTAGGAACTCTCATGCTGAGAGGTAGCTTAGATAGGGTCAGTGCCATTTTATAATTAAGTAGTGATTACGTGATTATATTTTGTTAATCTCTACGATTAAAAGGTGCTTACATTACCTATTATTCATTGTGTAAAGAAATTTCCTGTAAATCTCGTTCACTGATTTAAATAAAGAAATAACTTGATCCATCTCTCATTTGAAAACCGTCAGATTGATAGGGCCAGTAATTAAGATTAATTAAGGGGACCAAGAGCGAGTCTTGGTCATTAACCCATTTTTGGTGAAGCCCAGTGTGACTATAGGGAGCACTGACCCCTGAATTTAGTGCCAAATTGCTAAATTTCAAATTAATCAGAAAAAAAAAAAAAAAAAAAATATTTTTGCCGTCATCTGTGAGATAGATGCTAAATCAGTTCGAGAGATTTATAAATAATCAATTGATTGAGTTAATCTAATTTCAACGTGAAGAATCATACCCTTCTATAAGTCTAAAATAGAAGGAAGAAAGCCGTTGAAAATTTAAAACGAAGAAAATTCGTTAGCGTCCAAGATTTGGTGAAATTGGAACCCAAGCCATCTTAGCCCTAAAATTCAAACATTTACGCTTGACTCTAAGCGACTCAACAGAATATTCAAAGAGTCAGGAACTGGTATCGTCGTTGACGATGGTAAGCACGAAAAAACTGAGTCAAAAGACTCAAACAAAGGCTTCTTCACGAACAAGGAAGGGAAAGACTCCTTCCCCTCAACGCGCTCAACTCCCTCAACCCCAAATGGAGGCAGGGCCATCTGGTTTTACATCAGAGAGTGAAACTGAGGCGACGCCCAAGAATGCCCGCCAAAATGGGAGATCAAGGCGTTCTGAATACCGATCGCCTATCAATACTCATAGTCAATTGAGCTCCAATCAATTGCCCATTTTCGATCCTTACGATGTAATCAACTGGCTGAGTGCAACCACAGCCATCTTTAAATTGAATCGTATTGACGAGCCCCATGAGCGTGTACGCTTATTGGCACCAATACTTCCCACCACGTTGGTATCTAAATTAAAATTCCCGCTTCAAAAAGATGCTTATAAAATCCTTCTTGAAGACATAGAGAAAATGTACCTCCCAGCTCTCAGAAACCGAATTCGAGATGTGTTTAAACAAGGCATACAGCCAGATGAGTTGCCAAGTGAATATTTAAATCGCGTCAAAAATGTCCTTGGGAGCAAGAGTTTCGAAGTCCTCTTAGAACACAACCCTAAATTTGCCGTAGACCTGTTCTTAGAACAGATGCCTGTAAACATCCAAATGTCAGTTTATTCCCTCGCGGAAGAAAACGATTTATTGAGGATGACGAAAGTGGCAGACGATCTTTATAAGAATTTCGTTCGAAAAGATGGAAGAAACCAACCACAAAGTTACGATCAGACGTGGAGCTCGGTAAATGCTGTGCGCCCGCACACAAGTCGACATGAAATCGAATCTGCTGGCCCAAAGAACATCGCGCCAAACCCGGTGCACACACCTAACGCCACTCCATCTTCTGAAAGCCATCTTTCCACCCAGCTGGCACAGCTGGCAGACACAGTCTCGACGCTGGCTGGCACAGTACAGCAGATGCTTCAAGGTCAGACACAAACAGCTGAGAAAGGTAATATGAGCCGCGGAAGGAGCCAGTCTAGACAGCCGCGCTCAGCTGACAATAATGGGTATACACCCTTTCATCAAAAATGCTGCAAGCAATCTATGTTATTACCATTCCAGATACTTATATCTTGCTTACCGATGTGAAGGGGCGGAGTGCCCTCTATACCCATTACTCCATAATAATGGTAACAGAGCCACCTCACAAAATGCGGAAAACTAGAATCCCGATTGCTCACCACACAACCTCAATATAGCAGTCGGGGAAATTTAGTTCTAAAGAAAAAAGTTTCCTTTCATCCTCAAATAAAAATCATCATCAACAATACACGCCAAGTTGAAAATAAAAAATACGATGAAAATAAACATATAAAATCCAAGTGCTATTTTTTCTATAAATGTGGAAAATTATATGGAGAAAATAAAACTTTTGATAAATACAAATCTAAACATAGTAGTTCAAAAATAGTTACTACTACTAAATAAGTACATGCACTTTTATTTACTACTAGTTACTCAATAATATATCAAATTAAATACATTATATAATAATAAATATAATATAATAATCAAGTAATAATATAATAAATATATTATATAATATATATGAAATAATGAACAAACAATTATATTCCCAATAATAATAATGATGATAATCAACAAATATCTCCAAAAACAATGAATACAGTGACCAATTTAATTGAAGAGAATATGAAGTTATAATCCATGTTTCCTACTGCTAAATATAAAGACATGTGGTTATCTCTCCTCAGAGCCTCAACCAACCGCTTGTATCGAAAATTCTGAAAATGTAAATAACTGTGCAAAATGACAGTATAACTTCAATGTGGTTTGTGAATAAAAATAGTAAATGATAAAATTGTGTGAAGTTCGAACTACCGGCGTTAATTGTAAGAGGAAGCGGAGCATTGCAGCCCATATTAATATAGACAAATCCGAGGAGACCCACTGGTAAGTAAAGTGCAACATCATTCTGAAAACGTTTTGTACTTTCAATTAAAATATGATCTAGTCATAAATTGATTACTCTCTCTGTCTTGAAGTGTTATGATTTTCTTCGTAAGCTAAATGAGTTCATTCCCTCCTGTAACAAACTAGGACCTGTGCATTGAGGTATATATTTTTCACATTAAATTGACCTCATACTATAGTTATTGAATCAGGTAAGGTCGGTGAAGTCGATAAAACAGATAGCTTGTTAAACCCCATCCAAAGTGCTGTTAACGATAGCTGTGGTGACAGTAAACAAGTTGCAGCCGATGTGGCGGTGAACGAGCAAGTCGGTAAAATCGACGACTTAATCTCTTACCAGGTTTATGATGTATAATGGAGTAAATTACTACATCGATGGACCGGTTCTTGCAAAACATTCTTGCAAAGGGGTTCGTGCTGATCACCAGCCCGCTGTTGGATTTCTGCTTATGCGGCAAATAAATCTCAAAATAGCCATTATATGATGTGTCAAAAGCTCCATTTGAAATAGACTTAGTTTCAGGTAGAAGTATGTAGAGAATTTTATGTAACTAAGTAATCTACTATGAACCATTATAGAGTTTATCAATTATTAAATTTAGAACTTTCAATATGGGTTATCGATTTTACAAACGAATTTATTGATTGATTCTGTAACGTAATAATATAATTCTTAAATTAAAGAAAATTTACAATTCTAATAATTAATTATGCCGCATGAAACTCTTCTTTTCTTACTCTAGCCTTTTACTCCTCTTCCTAATATTTATGCAGTTGCTTCTATCCTACATCTTGTTTAATGAAATTTTTATATCCGATATAAAGGTTATTTTTGAAACCCCATATCCTGTTCCTGAAAGATCATCATATAAAAATAACACAGAACTGCATAATATGGGATGAGATCTTTTGAAGAAATAATATAACACTAATAAAATCAAGTGAGCACAACGTTATAGATGGGGGGCGGATCAAGTTAATTACTGACGAAGAAACCGCCTTTTCATCCCGTAAAAGGTATTAATCAATAGGCAATACGCTACCCTGATTAAAGTTGAATGTTAGGGGACCTCCCATCTCTCTCAGACCTAGGAAAATTCCCCACAAACTTTACTCACAAACCAGGGCAGAATTTGACAATCTTGTGGCCACAGGAGTGCTAAAACGATCCAACTCCCCATGGTCCTTCCCCGTCAGCGTTCTAGAAAAGACTGGAGGGCGCGTGAGACTTATATCTGACTTCAGAGAACTTAATAAGAGGGTGGAGGTCGCAACATATGGCTTACCACACCTGACAGATGCAATGTTTACTCTAAAAGGAAGTTGCCTCTTCAGTAAGCTGGACCTAACTCAATCGTACTACTCCATACCACTCCATACAGATTGCATAAAATACTTCACAATAACATCAAACTTGGGTGCCTTTTCGTATCAGTGTTTCCCATGGCTATTCTCCTCCCCGTTCATCTTTTCAGCCTTCATTGATACCCTACTTACAGGGATCCCTATACGTACACGCATACATGATGATATCCTTATACACTCAGAGACTGAAGAAGAACACCTGGTCCTCCTTGAAAGGGTGCTGAAAAGATTACAATACTTCCACATCAGTATTAACTTAAGTAAATGTCAGATAGCAAAAAGTGAAATTGACTACCTTGGCTATACAATAGACAAGGTGGGGATTAGGCCGAATGAGGATAAAATTAAAGAGATAATAGACACACCAAAACCCAAAACTATAAAGGAATTAAGAAGTTATCTCGGGAAGATAGGGTTCTACCGTTCTACTATAGTGATGTTCTCAAATGTTACTGCGCCCCTCTATCATTATCTGAAGGGAAAGCCATATATGAACCGAAAAATCACATGGGACCCTTCAGGAGAAAAAGCTTTTAAAGACAGTAAAGAAGCCGTCAGAAACGCAAATATATTAACCTATCCCAGCCACTCCAGCCCTTTCGACATCATCATACACTCCACCAATACAGCCGCCGCAGCAGTCATATTATCAACATCTGACGAAGGAGGAGCTCCTATCGCCTTCTACAGTATCCTTTTGTCAGCCACGGAGCAGACATATGATGGTGTTGGAAAATTATTAGTGCTTTTAACGAAACTCCTGAAAAAATATGGATACTTATTGTCTAACAGACCAATAAAAATATTAACTCAATCTCGTGAAATCATTAACAGATGCAACAAAAGTAATGATGATAAGAATTACAACTTACGAGAGATTAGAAGTTTGAACCTCTTGTCGGCGTATCACATCTCTTGGGAGTTAATCACGAAGAAGAATAATCCATTAAGTGAATATTTAATAATCAACCGCATTGATAATGTCGACGAAAACCCCATCAATGCAACAGAATATTGCAAAGTATTGAAAAAGAGGGAGGAGCTAACGGAGCCACGCCTCCCAAGCCCGGTGATTGGCTCAACCACAACCGAGTCCACCAATCAGGCCGAGGCAGAAACAATAACAAAGAATCAGGTGATAAGACCTTTAAATACTCCTGATTACTATGAGACACCTGGTTTAAAGAGAAATTACACTGAAGCCACCAGGAATGTGGCACGTGACCAGATCGTAAATAGCGAAGAAGGAAAAAAGGTATGGGCTTTAAATGACCATACCGTACATTCCGAGCATATCTCCCATGGGAAAGTGCCAGACGTAGCATCGAATGGGTTAAGCATAGAAGAAAGAAGGGAATAGGAGAAAAAGAAATTAGATAAATTTAACAATGAAGTAAAAGAATTAAAAGTAGATGAATTAAAAGATATTTACCATTAAATACACAAATAAATCTCATTAGAGATTGCAATGATGCTCATATAGAACTAATTAAACGATTCAGGAAAGAAATTAACTATTTAGAGATAAGTAAAGATCAAGAAGATGATCCATTTATAAAATCACTATTAGAGGGTAACCATAAGAGTTCACGGATCATTTAAAAAAGACATGATATTGTGGTTGGTTCAAAAAACAAAAGATACATATATATTTTGTATATCCATTAGAACTTATGTCGTGTTATCATGCCTAGCCACACAGAGTACGCCACCCTCATTCAGGTATGCCTCATTACATGGGAATCACTCCGGATAACTCGATGTCTGACTGCTCTCTTAAAAAAACCGATTCGTATTTGAGAAGACTGCATCCGACAGCATTAAGGAAGACTGATAAATGGTCCTGTGCTTCTCATGTCAGCTGTCTTGAAAATTGACAAGGGAATCAATCCATGTTAGGAAATATTACAGGAACTGTTTCCTAAAGTTTGAAAGTAACATGTCGAGTATTTTAAGCTCGATCCTACTGTCGGGGCTACAATATCTCCAACCCTTATTAGATTCGTTACTCTCCCTTATGTGTGGGCTTTCCCACTGAAGAGCGCCTCAAAGGAGACAATCTGTTCAGACTCTTCTGATAAAACCAGCTAATTCCCATGCTGGAAACATTTCCCAGCCGAATTCGTTTCAGATAACTTATCATGTGTGCCAACTTGACGTCACATTATTTTCAGAGTGGTAGTAAGCGTTGGGATCGTCTCCACTCCTGACAACCATATACATATGAATTGTCAAAGCAATTCGAAAACGATAAGAATAAATCGTCAATAAAAATGATCGCTAAACATCTAACGAACGAGTTAGCGGAGCCAACCATGAGAACACAAGATTGGTTAAGCGTCCTCCCGTTTGTTTTATTCGCCCTGAGGCTCGCCCCCATCTCTGAGGGGGGTATCACACCCAGTAAGCTAGTCTATGGGCAAAACATCAACATACCTGACGGTCTTATCAGCACAACTGCCTCCAGTGGACCAAAATCATACGATACTTACATTGAAAGGCTAACAGAACTGATGGCAAAACCATTAGCCCAAAAAACTAATTTACGAAATCGAAACATATTTTTGCCAAAGAATTTGAAAGAAGCTCGATTTCTACTTGTGAAGAATCAACAATACAATGTCGGAAAGCTCTCAGCAAAGTATCACGGCCCCTATCGTGTGGTCAAAATTACCAACAGCAATGCTCATATAATAAAGGACAATAAAGTCGTAGTAGAAAGTCTAAGAAATGTTAAAATCTTTTACGAGCCAGTAATCAACCCTCCAGTCCGAAAGAAAAACTCGGAATGAGAAGAAAACAGAGGAAGGAAATGAGGAACAAATGTGAGTATCTCTTGAGAAAAATAAGAGTTAAAGACGATGATATGGAAATTAATACGAGTACAAAATAATTGGTAATATGTATTATTATTCATATATTGTAGTTCTTTCCTCCTTCTCCAAGTAGTTATTCCACTATTCCTTCTATTCCACTTTACTATATATTTCATGTAATACAATTTAAAGGAGTGTTCATAGGAACCTTTGAATATAATCAAAATCTCAAGCCTCACTTCAGATTTTGAATCAAATGCTCCTGTCAACAACCAGAGGTCACCACAAACCATGGGCTAAAAATCCCATGATTAGAGCAATTATGTAAGTCATTAAGCATGCATAACACAACAGGTGACACAACCTTGTGAGAGACTACTTTGCCAATCTCATGTGTACACCTCGTCAGATCTGGTGCCTCTCCTATAAGTCTATTGTAACAATAGGGTTATTATAGCTCCCCTCCCCCATTGGGAGGGAGGCTAAAATGAGAGGGGAGACGCGGAGGGCGATGCCATCCGAAGCGATCTCCTGCACTCTATGGTCTTTTTGGTCAGGAACGTCTCGTGTCAGTAAGCCTTCTAGCTTAGATTAGGGTCAGTGCCAATTATAATTAAGTAGTGATTACGTTGTGATTATATATTGTTAATCTCTACGATTTAAAGGGTGCTTTACCATTACCTATATTATTGCTGTAAAGACTTTTCTGTAAATCATCGTTTCACTGACTTTAAAATTATTAATAGAATAACTTGATCCAGTTCTCTCATTTGAAGAACGTGTCAGATAGTGGAGTCCAAGTAATTAAGATTTAATTAAGGACAAAGCGTCGTTGTATCTTTCATTAAACCTACCATATATCATGTTAACTATATATAGTATTAATAGGAATATATATATAGATATTAAGAATATATATATATATATTTATTCTATATATATCATACCTAAGTAGAATAATACAATTTTACTATAGATATATATATTTAGCTATTATAGTCAAGGAGACAGCAGTTTCGTGCGCTACGTTTTGTGTACTCAAGCCGACTCGCTGACTTGAGTCGCATGGCTACCATGAGTCATGCGACTCAAGAAAGCGAGTCGGTTGGGAACACATAGTACGCATAAACAGTTATCACTAAATATCGAGTATTTACTCCAGAAATAATAAAATAAGACTGCAATAAAATAACTATATTAAAACAGGTCTATACTGGACCTTGGTGCAATCGTTAGTGAGCAACTCCGGAATCATTGCTGAGTCCTTCCTAGTGAATATCTGATAATCGTATTACTATACGCCATAGACATATATAGTATTATTAATATTTATTATACAGATACTTATATTATATAATAATAATAACAGAGATAATATTAATAATTTAATAATATACAATATAAATGTATATCAAACATCAACCCTAATTATACTTATATATCTATACCCATATTATTTATATAACTATAGTATTATATATAATAATCATCTATAACAGTACTACTACATTTCTTGTCCCCCTGGTCCCCTATTAATAGAATGGTGCCATCATGCCGCCTCCATAGAAAGCCTCGCCATCCCTTCGATAGGGCGGCTTCTCCACAGTCGCTAAGCATATAAGTCAGGCAAAGGGGACGGAGCATACAGTCTGAGGGGCTGGGGCACATCCAGAATCGGAATTGCTCTATTTGATTTCCGGTGATTATTAAAATTCTATTCGCAAATGTGGGCGAAATCAACGTTTGTCTAGTTTGAATCTGCAAATTCATTATATTGCATTCAAGATTTGTACTATTAAATGGTGCCCTGATCTGCTACGGGCGAGCCGTTAATTTGTTTCTTACGGACACAGTGAGTTGTTCTGGGGAGATGTTGTGGGATGGAGGTGTTATAGTAGATTGTTCATTGGGCGATTTAGATACTGTTTAGTTAATTGTTGGATGGTGAGAGAGCCAAGGACTCCATATTTGGGTGGATGGCAGAAATGTTGTTTGTAGATGTCAATTATAAATGTTTGGCCTACGCGATAGGATTATGGGGGGGGATTCTTAGTCCTGTGGGGGGGTTGGAGAGTTATATTGGTGCAGGATGGGTTGGATTGAGTGTTTTTCTGGAAAAATTGTGTCCCTACCATGTTCAAATGGGTAGGGATGGAAGGATTGTGTGTTTCGTCAGAAATTGCTGAATGGGTTATGTTTTCGGTACATCCAGTATTATTTCTTAGAGCAGTTTTGTGTAACTTGCAAATTTATTTATGTATGGATTGTGATAGTGCTGGAACAGCGGGGGAGCATAATTATACTTGTTCTGTGGAAGTTTGTTTTTGTAATTTGGTAAAGGGGTGTTTTCTGTCGCTAAAGTCTTGTTGGGAGAGATTCGGGCGGTGATTTCAATTTCGTTGGTTGAGGAAGTAATTTGGTCGATGTTGGAAGAAGTCATAGCACACCCCGCATTATCTTTACTACGGAAACATAGTATGGTCTAAATTGTCGTAAGTGAGTCCTATATTTCTTGGTTTGTTTAAGGGGAAGGGGGTTGTTGTTCAAATAGGACTAGTGGGTGGAATGAGATTGGTGCGTGTCAGTGCGTTTGGAGGTAATGAGGATTTAAGGGGAAGCTTACATCCAGTCCTGAGTCTACCTGAGGTTGATGACAGTAGATTACTTATCCATAGACTTAAGTAGTGCGTATTCGTTGTGTAATGATGTCTGTCGGGTGCTGTCCTGTTACAAGTGGATGTGGGAAATGAGACTGATGATGTTGTCTGCGTAAGTGATTAGTTTGGTGGATTGGGTTGGTAGGGGTGGGCAGATCTGCATTTTTAGAAGTAGTATGAAGAGAGAATGGAGAAGATATCGGCGTCCGCTGTGGTACGCATCGTTTCGCAGTTGATGGAAGTACTGTGAGTTGTAGGTTGTTGTTAACTATGGCAGGACTTTGTCAGAATCTTATTTACATATGTAAGAAATTTTGAAAGTCCGACTTTTATCATGTTTTCATAGGGGGATCTGAAAGAAGATTACTTATGGATTATTAGAGATTATATGTGGACAGTGTTCAAGCTTTGTTAATGTCGAATGGCTGTAGAGTATGGATTCTGTGTGATGGGATTGGTTGAAGCCATTAATTACCGTGGTTGTTTGAGGGAGTGAAGGCTGTTGTTTGTTGAATGGTTTCCTTATTAAATAATCCATGTTGAATTCTGGGAGGGTGATGTGTGGGGATATTTTTTTAATTTAGTTCTCCAGCAGTTCTGATGGGGGCAGAGAAGAAGATATGGCGATAGGAGCATGGGATTGGGGTGGTCTTTTTTAGTCTTCAAATGTTTGGATAATGAATGTGTTTCCAGATTTGGGGTATAAATTAAGTTTGCCAGGATTGTTAAAGATTCTTGACTGAGAAGAATTGCTTTCCTCCTAGGTTTCAGTGAAGTTTGAGACTTGAGTCTTCCTGTTGCTGCGTGAATTTTTAAGGGTTGTATTGTCTCTTGATATCAGTGCTTGGTTGATAAAAGGAGGTGGAGGTTGTGATCTGAGAAGTTTTGAGTGTCTTTTTTGTACTCCTATTAATGTGGGAGTAGGTTTACGGAGATATTAGCGTGGTGTTTTGCGAGGCTGTCTGTTGTTGTTTTGAGGAGGGAGTTGTCGGGCAAGATGGGGATTCGTAGTGATGTAAGGAGGGGTTGTTTGTGAGTTTGTTTAGTTTTTTATACCTGCCAGGTTCTTATTGCAGAGTTATATCTTTCAAGTGTCGCAGATCGTTTTTTATTTATGTATTTACTACTTGTTAGTAGTGTCTGAGTGAGTTCATGAGATAATAGGAAGAATCTGTATCTGTTGTAGGACTACTGTATAATTTGGTTAGATAACCTTAATGTGGTTATCGTCTTGATTTTCGGAGAGTTTCTTGTTAAAAGTTTGTATCCTTTCTGATTTCGGGGTGGTAGAGTTTGGAATTGAAGGATTATTCTGTAGACACCCTAGACTATGTAGGAGGCCTTGGTGGGAGCTAGACTTCTGATCTATATCAGCATATTATTTATATACTAGTATATATATAAAATAGATTATATCGTACTATCTATATAAACTATTTATAATGATTCTTAAACATACACTAGAATTTAAATATATATATAACTTATATTATCTATTCGTATCCTATATATTAGCTATATTTATATTTACTATAATTATAAACATAAATAACTATATGATATAATATACCATCTTACTGCATCATCAATATCTGATATATATCAGTAATTGCAATACAATATTTCCTTCGAGTTCCCTCCTTTAATTTTTCCCCTGTCATGGTATTTTAAACCTTTTTTTCAAATATCTTGAAAATAGCATCTCCGCTCCGTCAAACTGCGGCCTGTGTTTGTAATGGGCAGGAGCGATTCTACATCCACGATATTGCTATCGAATGTCCGAAGGGACGCTATTCATCGGCCAACACCAAGCGCCAACAAAGGTTTTCTGTGACTACAATGCTGCTTGTTAAACCCAGAATTTCCTTTAGAAATTTCCTTTTGGACGTCAGTGGTGGTTCTCGCACCCCCCCCCCCCACACACACACACTAGATCACATACACACTTAGATCACTGATGCATCTATCTTAGCTACTACATACCACCTTCAACTTCTACATAGCTTATCATTAATTCGTAATACCTATACGCCACATATAGCGTATTATTATATACTATTCAATAGGATCATAAATAGTATTAATGTAATTTTTAACTCACTTTTAATTATATATATTAGTATATATATATATATATATTATATATATATATATATATATATGTGTGTGTGTGTGGTGTGTGTGTGTGAGTGTGTGTTTGTGTGGTTTGTGTGTTTTACAAACCTATTGCCAGTGCATTCCAGCATACGTCCCGAGATCTTCAATATTTGTGTTTACGTTCAGACATTTTACGATTATCATAGGTTCCCGGGTATAATATTTTCTACATGTATTTTTCCTTAAATCTACATATGCTTATTTCGTTTATTCCTCTAAGGACGGCGGTGATACCTTGATGGCATAGTTATGTCAGAAGCTACTGTTTTAGCTAAAATAATTTTCCACATCTCCCGTCTTGGACGCATAAAGCCCTAAATTGGAATAGCGCATGTCCATACTTGTTCCTTCAGGTTTGTTAATTATCTTTGCTTCTAATATGGATCATAACACGTATCTTTACCCCACCACCTATAGATACTATTTATGCATGAAGTATTTCTCATTCAGGTTAAGGATATATGACCTGCTTAATATGTTATTTAATGGAATGTCATACCACAGTCCTTCTAATATGCGTTCTCCATCTTGTCGTTATAATTAGAGAATCTATGTCCAAATTCAGACACATACTTGCTATGGAGTAGTTGCACCATTGATTTGTTCCGCTGTACCTATGAAAACTAATATCGTTATTATCCAATTTATTCATGGCTCGTATCCACAGACACTTTTGCGATATCTCCATAACTTGAAATCTTGTTATTCTTTCTTTCAATATATATATAATATTTTTTTTTTCTTTTTATTGATGTCTTGTAGTTACCTTCGATAAGACTATTCAGTTCTTTGATATTCTAACTTGACTGTTGTATCGCTCGAACATCGCTCTTGTCTGGCGTCCTTAAAGCACAAATACATTTAGCAGAACAACATTCATGACTATCTTAGTCTTAATTCACACGACTGTCATATAGGTGCCTACCATCACACATGTATGAAGCCATGATTGCATCAACAGTACTTTTCGCTGCATATATCCAATCACTACGCCTTTCAACAGATGAATATTTTCTCGACTTGTAAATATATAATTATTTTCGTATATTGATATATGATGACACCAAACGATAATGAATGGTCTAGTTTAGTTGATGAATCTGCATTATGTCTTCAATCCTCTGAGTACATGAAATATCTTGTCCTAACTCGTTGCTACTTCGGAAACATCTTCTCGTGTGTTAATTATCTCTTGTCTGCAACTAGCGACTTAGAACTAATCCTGAGACGATAGATAGAAACATAGAAATTTAATCTCCTGATCTGAAAGTCTGGCATCAAACTACTTTCTCGCAGGACTTCTATGTCAGACCCGATCTTCTGTCAGTCAGATTAAAATATACCAGCCATGTATAGATGGCCACCTATCATTCAAGTCTATTACTAGGGTGTTCCTCATGATTCTTCTTTTTTTTACTATCATTTTGCATAGATGAAATAGAATAATGAGCAGCGTCCAATCCTATGTCGACACTACACCCTTATTACTCATTTCAACTTGAAAGACGATCTACTCAACAGCCACAATATTAGATGTATGATAGTACCAGGTGTAAGGAATGATACTCTTCTGAACTCGGTACGTGGGTCCTCTTTGTATCTATCTCGTGTAATCTTTAACTTGCTGGACCAAGGTGACCTAACCGATATGTATAGTTTCATATGCCGAAAAATACAGTTCCAATTCTTTCATTTATCTCTTCTACATAATCTTCATTCACATCACATTAATATTCATGTCAATACAACAAATAATAATACTTATGTCACACAACTATAATATCTTTACACCAACTTTTCTGTATTCTTAATTGGAAGAATCCACCATTATTTATTTTTCTGTTAACAAACTTCTTAAGGCGGTTGTGTTCTCTGGGGCACTCTTCGGAACTTGTCTCACCCACCCTCATACCTTTCCTCTGTATATGACGCATACTTTCGACCCTGTATTAGCATTTATCTTCACTATTATCTGAGTCATTGGTTGCGTCAGAACACATACTTCTACCTGGATAAGGTGAACTGCATGTTCCATATATGCGATACATTTACGATTCGTTCAAAATCTGTACCTTAAACCTGAAATCATTACTTAATGCTGTATCTACGTCTGTTTTATATTAGGATGGTATAATTTTCTTTCCATACTGCTCATGCGTCGTTAAATCACCATCTCTTTTCAAGATCTGTCGGACAACTCTATCTCCTCATCACTCTTTATCTTATTATATCCTTATTTACGTTTATGGTCTTCATCACAATTGGACATTACTATTCTGTTTTCTGAACTCGACAGGTCGATACCCTTTTCCTTTGAGTGAAGAGCTCGAATCGACTTTTTACTTCACACTATCACCATCTTATCTTCTCGTTTTCAAGTTTCAATTTTCTGAACAAGATGTATATCATACGAAGTTATGCTTCAATTTTCACATTGTAAGTTCCCTTTCGTGTAAAATTATGAATGGATCCCTTTCAGATTTATATGTCATCATGATCTGCTCGGAATTACTTCTGCCATTATATCACTCGATTTAAATCGTTAGTTCATAAATCATCCAAATGTTATACTTCGGAGACCAGTAATTCACCCATGATGTACACACTGATCGTTGATTTCCCTTGAATTCCCAGTTTTATGTCAACCCCGAGTGGAGGTAGATCCCTTTCCTTTGGCCACTGGAGGATATATATATATTATATGATAAATACTATATAATAGATATATATATATACATATATATATATTATATATATATAACTATTATATATATATTATATATAGATATTATATATATATATATACTTTATATAATATATATATATATATAGTAATATATTTAACTTATAGTAACATTACAATCAGCTATTTCATATATATATATATATATATATATATATATATATATATTAGTATAGCTATATATATATTATAATATTTATATAAAATATATATATATATAGTATATATTATATAATATATATTAATATATATAATATATTATATCTATTATATATATATATATATATATATATATATAATATTATATATATATATAATAATATATATATATATATAATAATATAATATATATATATAATATATATATGATATCATCTAACTCGTGTGGTCAGTGGACTCCACCGGTTTAAAGCATTTCCCATGCCCAATCGTAGTTCTGCGGAATTGCTTCGCACGAGGATAGCATAAGAATCAGTGGTAGATTTGGGTCTTTGTGTTATCTCTAATAATTAACAGATTTTAATACTCGTACTAAGAGTGATGCGTCGATGATTGTCATATATAATGTATAATTATATTAATAACAAATATTATGAAGGCAATATGCAATACTTCCATAACATCTGCTTTAAAGTACAGAAATATTACGTAACAGTTAGTATATTATATATACTATATATATATATATATAATATATATATATATAGTATATATAATATATATATATATATAATATATATATATATAAGTATATATTTATAATATATAATTATATTATAATATATATATTATATAAGTATTATATTCAGCATCCGAGAGTTCAGGCATGAACCTAGAAAAACTATAACATCTACAGAAAATAGAATAACATTTTTGATTTCAGCAAGTAATTCCATCATATAAACTTACAAAAAAAATTTATTATATTCTAATTTATTAATAACTCCTTAAATATTAGTAAAAATATTAGACCTGAAATAGTGCACGCTCTAATTGACCCTTGAAACCTAAATTAGTCTCGAGAGCAAAAGCTGCCAAATACCATTTTTTTTACGCTTTGGTGAAAATATTATTTTTTCTTTTTATATCCTTTTTAGGGGCTTCGACCGACGGAGGGACAGAGGGGGACGAAGTCTCCACCCGTCGCCCCGGTAGGCAAGAACCCCGACTCTATCCTCTTCTTGTTTACCCGTAGGTGATTCTCTAGTTTAAAAAAAAAAAATTTCAACCATTTGCACCTTGGCGTGCTCATTCGGATTAAGGGAAAAATTCTTCAAATTCCAAAAAACTCAATAATTATGTAACATTTAAAATTTTTAATTTTTGAAAATACAATTAGCGACATTTATAATTTTTTAATTTCCGCGGTAAAAATCCCTGATTAATCAAAATGATATTTATTGTTTCGTGTAGCGTTATAGTTTTCTAGCTAACATGTCCAGAACTATTCGGGACTGCTGTACATAGAGATAATATATATATATAATTTATACAATATATATAATATATATCATATATTTAATAATACATGTCAAGTTCATGATCACCTTAATAACACTCTCATGTTTAATTTAACTTAATATAAAATTAACTATCGTAATCATATATATTAGCTAAGATCAGACTTTGAGATGATGCGCGTCTGCACCTAAATATATTGTATAGTATTAAGTAATATGGAATATTATATATAAATATATATTGATATATAGATAAGATCATAATATATAGTAAGTAAACATTAATCGGTATTATATCTAAATATAATATATATATATATATATTATATATATATTATATATATATATAGTATTATAATATTATATATATATATAATATATATATTATATATATATATTTATTATTATATATATATATATATTATATATAATATTAGTATATACATTTTTGTAAATTCAATATATTATATAAATCGCATATATATATATAATAAATATACTTATGTACTATTGCAATCCTTGTAGTTGTATTCAGACCGATATCGTCAGGGATGCACATTATGGTAGACAGCATCGCCTAATTTATTATGATATTATTATAATAATACTACAATAAGCGCGACAGTTCTTGTTAGCTAGTCGATTATTATATATATATATATTAATTATGTAATAATATTTTCGAATATGCTATGATGTTACAATAATATATATATATACGCCAATTAACCTAGCCTATATTATTATTCTCGGCGTAATATTATATATCAATATATATTATATGTCGTACTTATATTATCCTATTACCAATACTTATACACTATAATACAGTAATATATATAATATATCATATTATTGAGGTCACATCTTATAATCAACATCTGTCAATACATATATATACTATCTAATATCCGTATAAGCTCATCAGAATGAGTTGCTCAATATATATATTATATTAGAATTATATATGTCATATGCTTCATCACATCTAATTTATCATACTACTTATATATTTACGCTCATCAATAATCTACTATATACGATTAACTACGACTATTATATATGGTAGAGAGAGAAGTCTCTTGATAGCGTGATAGTGATTATATCCCACTATCCGCGGGTATGCGGATGCGGATAGTTTAAAATTCACTATCCGCCTCTTGATTTAGCGGATAGTTAGTTTTAGTATTTCTCATTGTAGTCTAGCATCAAGAGTAATCTTCACTTATCTAATCGCTTTCTTATAGATTCTGAGAATAGTTTGATAATCATCAAAGTAATTATATTATCTATATAATATATATATTCTAAGTATACACTTCATTACATTCATAAGTTATAGTTAATTTTATATAGATATAATACTTATCATATCCTTAATAGTAAAATAATTTATTGAATATGTATATATTAATATATTAAATTACATTCTCATTATGTCTATAATATGAAATCAGTATATATATACCAGTGGTAATACCCAGTAATGTGATCAGACTATTTATTGGACCCAATATCTTTTGCAACTCCACCACTTTGCTTTACAAGCCTCCACCCATTTGGAAAAAGGTTTTATATATTAATGATTAATGTGTTTGAAATTAATAATCTCAAATATATGCTTCAAAAACAAAAGCTTCTGAGCTCTTCAGGAGGTTTGCTTTCTTTTCGTCCTTAATGAGGATCCTGCCACCACTAAAGACGCAACTTAGCTATGTATAACTTGTTGTATGGCAATGCGTTAAGAATTCTGAGCACTTCGCAAGATGAAAACTTTTTACAATTATCACGAAACAAAACCAGTGGATCTTTTGATTCAAGCTTTTTCTCTTATTGAAATTCTTCGATCAATGATAGAGTGTTTTTTAACACCTCTGAACAAGA
>JABUQX010083000.1:15000-37500 GCA_015478945.1 Trachelipus rathkii | reverse complement strand
TATTATGAGAATGTAATTGGAAGAGTCAGCCTTGCTATTGTGCAATATGTTTTAGAGTGAAAAAGGTAAACCTCTGAAACAAGGGAGTAGAGACAGAGGGGAAAGATGGGATAAAAAACAAAGGGGAGGGGTCCAATCGCATGATATCGGGGACGAAGTTCATTGTATCCCTCCAACCTCCTTTTCAAACCGTTTGTTTTATAACTATTGCAGAATTTGCCCCTTTGTGTTTGTAAAATTTCCTAATGAACTTTTTATCAGACTTTTTGAAATTGCTTTTTTTTTATTTTCATGAATTCACAAATACACAAATGGGAATTGCTAGAATGTTGAATATTTTTCATTTTTCTTCGTTTCCTGAAATGCTTTAAGGGACAACATTGGCTTCACTAAATGGTTTCAAAAAAAGGTCTCCAAAAAGCAGGACTTCATTTCTGTTTTCAATTTTAGTTCTATTTGTCTTTCGTAAATCAAGTGAGCTGTTCATTTATTCACAATAAGAAAATAAATCTGAAAAACTAACGTTATATATATATATATATATATATATATATATATATATATATATATATATATATATATATATATATATATATATATATATATATATATATATATTATATAAATATATATATATATATATATATATATATATACTATATATATATATATATATATTTATAATATTAATATTAAATTAATATTAATATTAATATTAATATTAATATTAATATTAATATTAATATTAATATTAATATTAATATTAATATTAATATTAATATTAATATTAATATTAATTTTAATATTAATATTAATATTAATATTAATATTAATATTAATATTAATATTAATATTAATATTAATATTAATTGGCTCTCAAATTTAAATTTACACTCATTTTTTATGACCAGCTTTGATGTAGAATCTCTTTACACCAACATTCCTGTAGCTGATGCCGTAAATATTCTGTTAAACAATATTTTTGATTCTGTCACTCATTTTCACGGTTTTGATAAAAAAGAGTTTGGAACCCTTTTAAGACTGACCACCAAAGATAACTATTTCTTCTTTGATCACTCTTTGTATGAACAGACTTATTTTTTGGCCATGGGCTCTCCTTTGAGTGCCATCTTAGCTAATGCTTATCTCATGCACTATGAACAACTTTGGTTAAACAATTGTCCCCCCCTCCTTCAAATCATCTTTTACAAACGATTTATGGATGACACTTTTTTGTTGTTTACAGATTAAAATAAGATTCACAACTTTTTTACCTATATAAATTCCCAATTTCCCAACGTCATTTTCACACGTGAAGATGAAGTTGATGGTACACTCCCCTTTTTGGATTTATTTATTAAGAAAACAACTACAAATTTTACCACGTCCATATTTAGAAAGAAAACTTTCAATGGCTTGGGCCTAAACTTTTTTAGCCACATTCCAATATCGTATAAATGCAATAGTATCAAAACCTTACTGTTCAGAGCTTTCCATTTAACATCCACATACGCACTTATGCACAATGAATTTCGTTTTTTATTGAACTTTTTTGGATCAAATTTTAAATACATTAATAATTTTTGGGACTCTAGATTCTGCCCTCCTTTTTCAGTTCCTAAATTAAAACTATACCTTCCTTTTCCTTTCTACGAACACATTCATATTAAACTTTCTCAATTTCTTTTTAATGCTTTCCCTCAACTTGATACCAAATTAATTTTCAAT
Source organism: Trachelipus rathkii (assembly GCA_015478945.1). NCBI lineage: Eukaryota > Metazoa > Arthropoda > Malacostraca > Isopoda > Trachelipodidae > Trachelipus > Trachelipus rathkii. The sequence goes on along the minus strand of JABUQX010083000.1, from coordinate 35,772 downwards.
TCCTCACATAAAATAACATCTTTCTGTAATCACAAGGAAAAGATCCCTGTTGCTCTCCAAGCCTCTGTCATTTATAAATTTAGTTGTGGTGGCTGCGATGCCGCCTATGTTGGTAGCACGCAGCCCCAACTCGTTGTCAGAGTGGATGAACATAGAGGTATTTCCACACATGCAAATTTATTACTAAATAGCCCTTCTCATTAATCCATACGTGACCACGCACACACACACGATCATCCCTTTAATTTCACGAATTTTTCTATACTATCTCAAACGACTTCACTAACCAACTTACACATTCTTGAATCTCTCCACATCGCAGAAATTAAACCTTCTTTAAACTGTGATAGCGGCCTTGTTAAGTTGTTACTACTCTGACTAGTCTGTATTGACGAAGCCTGTTGATGATTTTGCTGTTTTAATCATTATGATTGTTATATTCCTAGTAAGTTTCTTTATGTTGTTTCAAGTGTTTCACGTTTTTTTTTCCGAGTTACCCATTTATAAGGAATTTCATTTATTATTTAACTATTTATTTATTATTGTTATTGAAATTTTTGTTCTTAAGCTTATTCTGAAGATTTGAGTTTCCGGTTCCGCTTGTTAATATTAATAAAAAAGATCAATAAAATAGGATAAATGATGACTGAAGACATTCTATGTTATTACTGAAAAGAAATTTTGTTTATCCCAAAACATTAATTTATTTATAACTTTTCATATTGTTGTCCACTAGTTCATAAATATTTTATTTTGTTATTCCCAGCCTGATGATGGAAACTGACAAACTTTCCGAAACGTTGTAACCTATTTCAATAAAGATTTTCCAATGTTATCTAGAGCCTTGGTGCTCTGAACTAAATCATATATATATATATATTTTATATATATATATATATATATATATATATATATATATATATATATATATATATATATATATATATATATATATATATATATATATATATATATATATATATATATAGTATATAAATATATATTCTATATATACTATATATATATATATATATATATATATATATATATATCTTTCATATATATATATATATATATATATATATATGCTTTAATGTATACCAAATTGAATTTATATGTAACCAATAGAATAACCGTAAAAATATTTCATATATATATATATATATATGTATATATATATGCTATATATATATATATATATATATATATATATATATATATAATATATATATGTATATATATATATATATATATATATATATATAACTATATATATATATAATATAATATATATATATATATATATATATATATATATAACTATATACTGCTATATATATATATATTTGTTTGGCGCATCTGAAGTGAGTTTGAGACTGGTAGATGGATTTGGCAGGGTGTGTTAAAGGAGGGGTTTGAAAGTAAACGTAGATAAGAGTAATGTTATGGTTGTGAAAGGGGACAGTCGTCGGTGTGATCTTATGTTGGATCGGAACAAGTGTCTGAGTTTAAATATTTTAGATACATGTTGGATGAAAAGAGAACGGATGATGCAGAGTGTAGCATTAAAGTTTTGAATGATAGGAAGGTGGCTGGTGCAATTAAATCCTTGGTGGATGTTAAGGGACTAAGTTTTGAGTGCGCTAGGGTCTTACGTGAGGGTATATTGTTAGCTGTGTTAACGTATAGTAGTGAAACCAAGGTCTGGAATAAGAGGTGTAGATCTAAAATACAATGTGTTCAGATAGACAATCTTAGGGGAGTGTTAGGCGTGTGAAGAAATGATAAAATGAGAAATGAGCGCATTAGGATGTGGTTTTATGTGAAGAAAAATGTAATTGAGAGAATAAATGAAAGTACATTGAGATGGTTTGGTCATGTGGAAAAGATGGATGATAGTCGGTTGGTTAAGCGGATAAATGGTGGTGAGTGTGCTGGGAATTGACCAGTTGGGAGACCGAAGAAAAAGTGGATTGAGTTATTGAATGAATGCCTGAAGAAAGGGAATGCGAGTTTGGCAGAGGAGAGATGAAAGGTAGATAATATTAGTGAATGGCTGGGTTTTGTAATCGGGTATGGTTGTGGCCCACCTGAGCTACGGGATAAACCGTACATTGACGAGATGCAACAGTGAGGGCCAGTCGCAGTCTCGTGAAGCCCTAGGGTGGATTTTTCTGACTGCGACGATTTTTCACTTAAGGGTATCAAGCGGGTGGTGAGGCCGGGCTTTCTTTTCAACTTGCGTCATATTCATCTACTACTTTTCTGTTTCCGTTTCATGTGACGCAATTTACCCCAGTTATGGGGAAAGAAGGTGGGTGATGATAGTGATATATATATATATATATATATATATATATATATATATATATATATATATATATATATATATATATATATATATATATATATATAAATATATATATATATATACATATATAACTAACTCTCTGCTATTTATAAATATATATATATATATATATATATATATATATATATTCCAAGTTTCGGAAATTGCCCAAAAAAATAGTTTGTTTTTAATTTATTGAAACAACGTAACTTTTTATTGATAAATATTAGAAATTTAATAATTGTAAATATGGTAAATGAAAAGTAAATTTCAAGTAAATTAAATACACGATAATAAAATTAAATTAATTCATTGTGTTTAAAAATTGTGAAATAAGAATTCTTATTTTAAAAGTGTAATAATATTAAATTTTAAAACGAAATGGGAATTTCTTTTTCACATTTTCTTTTTAAATAAAATTTAAAATAATGGATGAATTTAAACGCTTAACATATATATATATATATATATATATATATATATATATATATATATATATATATATATATATATATATATATATATATATATATATATTTATATATACTATTATATATATATATATATATATATATATATATATATATATATATATATATATATATATATATATATAGGTCAGCATCCTGAAGAGGCCAGGCATGTAACTAAAAAACTATAACAGCTACAAGAAAATAAAAAACATTTTATTAATCAGGAGACATTTTTATCCATGTTTTTTTTTTTTTAAAATATAAATAAAATAACGCTTTTGAAAAATTTAAAATTGTTAAAAATGATGGAAAGCTGTATGATAAGCATCGTTTTTGAGAATTACGAAGGATCGAAGTACCGAGAAAGCGCCCAAAGTTGCAAATGTTGAATTTTTTTAACTAAAGAATACCCACAGGTAAACAAGATGGCATGAGTCGGGGTTTCTCGGCCTACCGAAGGGGGACGAAGTTGGGGACTTCGTCCCCCTCTATCCTCCGTCGGCTCGAACCCCCTAAAAAGGATATAAAAGAAAAATAACATTTTCTCCAAAGCCTTAAAATAAAATACTACATTTGGCAACTCTTTGCTCGTCTTGTGAACTAATGCAGGATTCAAAGTCAATCTCACAGCGTACACTTGCCAGATCTAAGATTATACTAATATTTAAGGTGTTATTAATAAATATTAGAATAAATAATTTTTTTAAGTTTCATCGATTACTTGCTGAAATCAAAAATGTTATTTATTTTCCTGTAGATGTTATAGTTTTCTAGTTACATGCCTGGCCTCTTCGGGATGCTGGCCTATGGTCAGCATCCCGAAAGACACATGCATATATATAGCATATGTATATATATATATATACTCTTTCTCTTTATCACCTGCTATATATATATATATATATATGTATATATATATATATATATATATATATATATATATATGTATATATAACTATATATATATATATATATATATATATATATATATATATATATATATATATATATATATCTTCTTTCTTGTGTTTCTCTCTTAAATATATATATATATATATATATATATATATATATATATATTCATATTTATTTAATCATTCATATCACCATTTCTCTCAAGGCTGCAAGGTGGTGTTGGTGGTTAAGTTTTTAATTAAAACTATCACCACCATTCAAGAAAAAGAAAATACGATGGAAGGGGGTTTTCAGCCCCTTGCCACCAGGCGAAGACAATTTTGAAATTTTCTTCGTATGATTCGACTACTCCGAATAATGCAGCTTCACGTTCATTATAATTCAATATTTCAAAATTTCTTCTTTTGGTGATTTTTGTATTTAATATTAATTAAAAATGTAAAAGAAATGTGGCCGAAAAAATTGCAGCTCCTTCAACTATAATAAAAAATAATTTAAATGTTTAAATTTTTACCGAAGAGAATTCTGCAACCTTCTTTTAAAGTAATTACTTTAACTTCGAAACAAAGATGTTACACTCTTCTGGAAATACAGTTCTCATCTCAAGACACTTTTTAACAACCTTCTCATATTTTCAATATACTTCAAACTCTCAAATTCTCCTTTTGTCAAATCTTCCATCTGGCTCTTCTTCTTTTCTCTTCCCTTCTGGTTTATACTGCAACACCCGACGACGGTCGTAAAATCATATATATATATATATATATATATATATATATATATATATATATATATATATATATATAACTATATAAACTTACATAAGTTGTTTTATTAGGGTATCCGTCAGGCTCGAAATGTGTTTTCTTAGCGATCTTTTCGGTGAAAGTGAACTTACTGCTATCTCTCGGTCAATCGGGGTTACTCTTTTGAGGGGTACTATGATGCTTCAAAAACTTTTAAATAAATAATTTAGTAATTACCAATATTCTATTATTATTAGTGATGGGACGATTCCAAATTTCCAACCGATGCCGATTCCGATTTCGATACCAGTCAAAAGTGCCGATACCGATTCAAATAATAATTTGGATTCTTTATATGTATATATATATATATATATATATATATATATATATATATATATATATATACTTTAACAACAACTACAAGTTTCATATATCCATAAATATATATAACCAGATATTGTTAGATATCTGCATATATACGTACCTGCTTTACTAATTTTGCTAAATCAACTAATTTTAGCAGATACTTAAAACGCATAAAAATTAATGTTTATAAAGTTCTCTTTATATTTTATCTTTGCTAAAGAAATAATTAGTTAATTACCTTTTATTTATTTAACCACTGAAAAGAAAATAATAGCAATATTAAAAATCTTACAATAAATGAACAATTTTTCTTTTTTTTTTGTTTTAAAAAAAAAAATTCCTTCTTTAATTTACTAAGTAAGACGAGAGCAAAATTATCATTGTGTTGTAGTTAAATCATGACTCTTAAGTTGTGGTGCAAAGTCATGGAGATAAAGATAAGTTTTGGAACTTGGGTATTGTAGCAAATGCTGGCCAATTAAGTTCCGATAAAATGATTGAGGAAGTGCAAAGATAATTATATTGCTGCATGTGTTACAAATGGGGCGAGTGACATTGACCACCATTGTAAGGGACTTTCTGAATTTTTAATAAGTTTCATATTTTTATATTGGCTGATTTCTACTTTTATAACATCTTCAATTTTTTTCAATATATGTGTCTTTCTCCTTAGGGAATTAGTTTCTTTGCTGTTTTTAAAGTCTTTTTCTCTTTAAATTCCGAAAAACAGCTTTCAAAACTGAAGTTAAAACGTTATCTTCAGTATCACTTTTTTCGCCTTATTCTGTTGATAAATGAGAAAAATTTGAAGATTGGTTTAAAGTAGTGGAAACTGTTTTCATTTCCTTTATACAACATATATCTTCGCACTTCCATTGCTTAAGAATATCTTCCACTTTTATATTGTTATAATCATCCTCAAGAATGTAATTTTAAAGCGTGGATCAAGATAGGTAGTAAGCACAAGATTCTTATCAGTAAAAGTAAATGCGGAATTTATTTTTACTGAATTTTCCATGTTGATACTGAATAGAAGTGATTCAAATAGCTCTTTTTTTTCTTGTGACTATTTTTCAAAAAAAAAAAAATGCAAATCATTTCATATTTGGGATTATTGCCGATGCCATTGATTCCCTGTGGGCCCAATCTGAAAATTGGTTTAAGTAGGTGGAAACCGTTTTCCTTTCCTTTATTCAACATATATCTTCGCACATATTTCTTAAGAATATCTTTCACTTTTATATTGTTATAATCATGCTCAAGGAATGTAATTTTAAAAGCGTGGATCAAGATAGGTAAAAGCACAAGATTCTTATCAGTAAAGTAAATGCTGAAGTCTATTTTTACTGAATTTTTCCATACTGATACTGCTAAACCCAAGTCCCTCAAATAGTTTCTTTTTTTTTTTTGACTCTTCAAAAAAAAAAAAAATACAGTATCATTTTCATATTTGGGATTATTGCCGATGCCATTGATTCCTTGTGGCTCCAATACATTTGTACAATCAACAAAATTTTTAGTATTTTTAGCAATTTTTCGAACTTTCAATTGTTTCTAAGCATACAGGTTTTGAATTATCACTGCAATATGATGAGAGCCGCCTTTTGTTCAAGAATTTTGAAAGCATATGATACTGGCTATTACATCTGGTTTTTATATCTGAATAAATCTGTGCTGTAGTAAATTAAATCTAGTTTAATATTCTTTAATACTTGGAAATGGCTTGGGGCGAGTGATTAAAAATGACCTACGATTTGTTTGCATATGGATATATTTTTTTTACGTATCTCTTTGTTCAAATATGGCATCATTGAGAACTAGTGTCAAAGAGTGTAAAAGAAAGAGGTAATTTCTAAAAGTCTGCTTGTGTGAAACTCCTGCAGCCATGTTGAGTGCCCATCCTTACTATAACATGAATTTTATTAGCAGGAATATTGAATTCTTCCATAACATTTTGAAGACAACCACTTATATTAGATGCTGTGTGAGATACGTGAAAAGGTGAAACACGAAGGATAGCATTTATATTCAATAGCTCCAATTATTACAAACCCACAATCCAAATATTTCACTGCTCACTTACGAGTTCACGGGTATATAATTATCAAAACATATTACATAACATGATTAACGAAACATTGCCAAATGTCTGCCTGTCTGAAAATCCTAACATGATATCTTAGGCTCTACGTAAAGATGCGCCGCTCAATCCAGTTTTCTTTAATTAAATAGAATTAAGGAAGAACTGAAATTAAAAATCAATACGGCAGACTTCGAAATATTGTCTTTGAAATATCATAAAGATCGAATAAAAATTATTTTCAGATTGTATACCAAAGAATCGGTCAAAGAATCGGTATAATTTTGACGATTCCGATTCCGATTCCGATTCCTAAAAAACAGCCGATTCCTCCGATTCCGATGCCGATTCCGATTAATCGTCCCATCACTAATTATTATACTTACTAAACTCGGCGAAAAATTGCTTTGATTATATTCTATATATATATATATATATATATATATATATATATATATTTTATATATATATATATATATATATATATATATATATATATATATATATATATATATATATATATATATATATATATATATATATATATATATATATATATATATATATTTGTATATAAATAATAAAAAATTAAAATCAATAATGTTTACCAGAAGCAATTTAATTTTTGGATTTCGATGTTAATTTCCGCCTTCGATGACTCCTTCAGAAGCAGATTTTGTAAGGCATTACCAATTTGTTATGAATAGAAAACAAGTACCTTCCAAAGGTTTGGTAACCGCTAAAGATGGTTATATAATTGTTGCAAGGGACGTGGAAGCCATTTGAAAAAAAGTTTTCCATTCCAGCAATAACACATGAAGAAATAGTTTTAAGATTTCAAAGACTCATAGAATCAGCTTTGAAACTAAATAAGACTCCACAAAGAAGACGAAATGATAACCTCAAAGCTGTAGTAAAATCATATGATAAGATATTTGGCAATAGCACATGCAACTGTTATGATAAAAAAAAAATCCAATGAACTGATTTCAGATGCAAATTTAGAATACTTATTATTGAGAGGGAATCATTTGTAGGTCAAAAAGAATGGAAAAATCAGCTAAGTCCAATTGAAAAGGCAGTAACAAGTGATAGAAGAAGAACGCAAGAAAAACTGGGAAGCCTTGGTGGTAAAACTGTTGTAAGTCTTGGTAGAGGTAGGGGTTGTTTTAGTTGTAGTAATACAAAAGGATGAGAAATTTGTGCAACTTCAACCAACATAGGAATATACTTTGATGTTATAGAAGAAGATACTATGGGAAAAAAAAAAGCGGAAATGATGATGAATTTCTTCCAGAATATGAACCTAGAGAAAATATTCAGAGGAGATTTATGTATAATAATTTAGCAATAACAGTTGATAGGTATTGTGTAAACTACAGGGCAACTGCTGCAATTGTGAATGCAGCATTAAAGGATATGGGGAAATTGAATGAAAGCAATATGTTGGATAGGGAAAAGGTTGAAAGGGAGAGAAAACGTGTTGTCAAAATGTCATCAGAATGCAATTAGAAAACTCTAACATTAAATTTGTTAGATTCAACGGCAGAAAAGATCATACTAAAACAAAAGCTTGAACTGAAAATGAGGAACACTATGTTATTATCAGAGAACCGGATGATATTTACATGACTCATGTTACTCCAGATACTGGCAACGCCAATGTATTACCGATGAAATAATAACTTTCATAATTGATTCTAATTGCGAAAACTCTCATAAAGCAAATTTGGAAGAGTAGGTGGTGTTTTAAGAATGATTGAAATGTATAATTGGAAAGACTGGTACAGTGGTTAATTTGTCTTTTACATGAAAATGAGCTCCCATTCAGACACGTACTCCAGTCAATTGATGGACAAACATCAGGCGCAAAAAATATTTAAGGGTATCATTTTGAAAAAAATTGAAGATTTAAAAAGCTGAAGATTGTTAATTTTGAACGTGTAAACAGCACCCTTAAAAGAGATATAGATAGAATCGATATCAAAGATGTCGTTAAACAACTTAGCACTGACCAAAAATATTTGTATGAAATGTGTATTAGTATAACATTATGGGGCGTAATTGTACTTAGACTGACAGATTCTATTTCTTTGCGTTGGTTGCCAGAACTTACAAATTTGACCTTCCAACTGTCCTTTTATGCCAAAGAAAATTTAATTTTATGGTAAACTTATAAAATTATATATATATATATATATATATATATATATATATATATATATATATATATATATATATATATATATATATATATATATATATATTTATATATATATATGCTATATATATGTATATATATATATTTATATATATATATATATATATATATATATATATATATACTGCTACTCTTTATATATATATATATATATATATATATATATATACCTCTTATATATATGTATAATAATAATATATATATATATATAATAACATATGTATATATATATATAATGTATATATAATATATATTATACATATATATACATTATATATATATATTTCTCCATGTGTCTCCATGGGAGTACACGCTCCACATCTCTTTAACCTTCTTATCTTCGATTCTCATGATATGGAAAGTACATTCAGTATCTGTCAGTAGAACATCAGGGGATTTACTTCTAATAGATCATATTTTGATTACTTGATATGTATATATAATTTTACTGTCCTTGCTTTACAAGAATCATTCCTGTCCCATGACAAACAAATTAGCTACCTATAAAAACTACAGAAAGGGGTGAATGTCTCCCTTCTATGTATATATATATATATATATATATATATATATATATATATATAACATATATATATATATATATAACATATATATATATATATATGCTGCGCTTCCCCCGTATGATATTAAGTCGGTGTGTACCTAACCAAACTTTATTCTAACCTAAACTTAATAGCCAACAAGTAGGCCCTAACCTAATGGATCTTGTTAGCCCCCAAGTTCGATCTAACCTAATGGATTTTGTTAGCCCACAACTAAGACCTAACCTAATGGATATTGTTTGCCCACAAGTAGGACCTAAATTTTGTTAGCCCCGAAGTACGCGTTAAGCTAATGGATTTTGATTTATTTAAAGCCATGTGAAGATAAAATAAATGATATATATATATATATATTATATATATATATATATATATATATATATATATATATATATATATATATATATATATATATATATATATATATCATATAATATATATATATATATATATATACTTACATTAAATAGAAAACCTTACGAGAGCTTCAATGAATGTGATAAAGGGATCTTTATATTTTCTTAAATAACTTATTAAAACATTAATAATGCTAGCTAGCAACGTTGTTTTATCAGAAATTATACAATCTAAGTCTAACACACTCTCTTTCAATAAAGGTCAAAAAGAAACTGCTTCCATAACTGTGCGCAAGATCACTTTGAATAGAAAGGACAAATTCTGGCTACCAAGGGCAAATTCTAATAAAATGGACAAATTCTGATAACCTGGAGTTTAATAACAAACATCTCAGGCTATCTAATACTAAGCCACATCATGGAATATATCGCCATCATTAGCCGAGAAATCTCCAGGCACACTTCATCATGCACGATAGCTAACAAAAGCAAACAGGATCTTACGGTTATAAGTTTCTACACAACTTCCAATTAAAGTTCTTCAAAATCTAGTAAACATAATAATGAAAATTTGCGCACTAAGGTGGTTTTGGATAAAGTCTCATCCAAAGGCAACTGATGGAGCGCGAAATTTTTGGCACCTGATGTGCCTACTTAAAAACGTTGAGAAAAATCATGCAGTGATTATGGAGAGTGTACTAAAAAACAACTCGTGCTTTGCTCATCCTGAGAATATATTACTTGCTATGCAAGTAGACGCTAGAAAAGAGATAAGAGATGTAGGTATTCAGCGTATTATTGAAGCAGGAAAGAGGGATACCACGGCAGGAGCTTTTAACTGCCAAAAACACTAATCTTTAATGCAGATGATTATTCAGAAATGATTGATTATATATATATATATATATATATATATATATATATATATATATATATATATATATATATATATATATATATATATATATATAAATATATATATATATATATATACTATATATATATATATATATATAAATATAATGTATAAGAACATAAATGGGAAGATTAAGAAATACTGCCCTCTCCGGGATTGAACCACCGCGTGTTGCGAATGAGGACAATATACCCCGATGCTTTCCCACTGAGGTATCATCCAACCAAAAAGTTGGATTCAAGAACAGTTTTAAAGCAACTGAGCTCCCTTCAAGGCGACATCACCAAATGTCCAGCCTGTCCTTACCCTTGTTCCTTATATTTTTTAGATGTTAAAAATATTTACAATAATCACGAATTATTAAGTTGTTGTAAACATGAACATAAATTGGAAGATTAGGAAATTGCGATTTTTGCAATATTTAACATCTAAAAATATAAGGAACTAGGGTATTGCCTGTGATGTCGCTATGCACGCTTTAAACTCTGTGAGCTCAGCATTTGGTTGGGCCCAGTGGTAAGCATGGGGTATATTATCTCATCTGATGGTGTTATGTTCTTTGTTTACAATAACATATCAATTGCGATTATTGCAATATTTAACATTATATATATATATATATATATATATATATTATATATATATATATATATATATATATATATATATATATATATATATATATATATATATATATATATATTTACTATATATATATATATATATATATATATATATATATATATATATATACACTTCTTGGGCGTTCCCAAAAGTATCACTTTGAGTACCCCCCAGGGTACTCGTACCCCATTTTGGAGGCCACTGCTCTAGACATCCAAACACCTTGTCTCTTTGTACCGAATCAAAAACGTTTTGTAAATCAACGAAGGCAACGCTCACCCGAAAATTGAATCTCCACGTCTTATCCACAATCTATCTTAAGCTAAATACCAGATCCATTGTTCCCATATTTTTCCTACATCCATGCTGCTCCTTTTTCAACTTTGTTTCTATCCTCTCTCTCAGTCTTTTCTCTATCATTCTTTAATATACCTTTACTGTATGATTTATATGTGATATGCCCCTATAATTGTCGCAAATACAAAAATCTCCCTTTCCCTTATACGTCTGCATTATTATTGTTCCCTTCTAATCCGGCACTCTCCCACTCCTCCAGCACTTATTCAGCAGCTTTAGTATATACCTCTTTGCTTGACACGCCCACCTCCCTCACTAACTCTATCCCCATTTCATCCTCACCAGACGCCCTCCCGTTTTTCATCCTCTCAACAGCCTCCACAGGCTCTTGTTCCGTAAACTTCTACATTGCACACTCCCCTCTCTTTTCCTGTTTCCTAAGCCTTAACCAAGTTGTTATTTTTTTTGTTTTTTGTTTTTTGTTTTATCACTTCCCTTACCTCCTCCGTCCACCACGTTTTATGTCTCTTTTTTCCTCCTCCCATATACTCTTCCCGCAGCACCTCCACCGCCATTTCCTTCAAACACTCGTTAACCTTTGACCACTCTTCCTCTCCACCTTCCCGCTCCATCTATTCACTTTTTAATTTATCCTTCTTTCGTATTCTGTTCTTGTTTCTTGGTCTCTTATACTCTTTATATTTATGATGTTCTTCTAATACACAGGTTGATTTCTGAAGTTTTTTTTCACATTAACCTTCACCACTGTTATCCGATGATCTGCCTTCCAAAAAAAAAAAAAAAAAAAAAAACCTGGAATTACCTTCACGTTACTCACCAACTTTTTATATAAAAAAATGAAATAATCTTTGACGGACCTCTCGTATTCTTGTTTCGACTATATCTTGTAATTATATTTGTGCTTATCTATGTAAAAAAAGGTATTCATTATTTTAAGATTATTCCTGACACATATATCTATCAATTGCTCACCTTCCAAATTTCTTCCTTTCTCTCCAAAAGGTCCAATTAACTCTTCCACTCCTTCTCTCTCTCATCCCACTGTAGCATTAAAATCTCTCATCATTAGAGTCAACGGGTTTACATCTGCTCCATGCACTTCTTCAAGTTTTTTTTTTATGAAAGTATCCTTCTCTTCCGAGCGCATTACAGCTGCGTAACGTACACTTGAAAGGTTTTATATTTTTTGGTTTTCACCTTCAGCGTATATAGCATCAAAATCTTATTGATCAGCCGCACCTCTTGTATGCAAGGAGACAACCTCTGTTCCATGATAATGGCACCTCATTACTATATCCTTCTCCATTATAACATAACCGTCTGCGAATGTCTTTCACTCTATCTACTCTCAATTCTCGTCTTTGTCGTACCCATGACGTCTTTATTTCTCTCCCTCATCACCTCCAAAATCACCTTATCTTTATAAGTAGCTAAATTTAATCTACTCGTTTTAAACGCGCTTATATTAGTGTTCCAAATCCTGTTTCTGAGGCTACACTTGGAGAATTGCAAGCAAAATTTTTTCCCACCATCGGCTTGCAGGGCTTGTCATAAACCCACCTCCTTTATCCGGACTTGGGACCGCATGGGATGCTAAATGGTGTTTTCTCAGATATATATATAGTTATATATATATATATATATATATATATATATATATATATATATATATATATATATATATATATATATATATATATATATATATATATATTTATATATATATATATATATATATATATATATATATATATATATATATATATATATATATATAAAGTATATATATATATATATATATATATATATATATATATATATATATATATATATATATATATATATATATGTATATATATATATATATAGCAGAAATATATATATATATATATATATATATATATATATATATATATATATATATATATATATATATATATATATATATATATATATATATATATATGTGTGTGTGTGTGTGTGTGTGTGTGTGTGTGTGTGTGTGTGTGTGGTGAGGGAAAAAAATCGATTATTTAAAAAAGCCGAAACCAATGGTTTCCATAAAAAACAATAAAAACCATGGTGTTTTGGGTTTATTGTTTTTAAACTTTAAAAAATTTAAATTTTTTCTTATTGTAAAGTGTTAACATCATCTTTATTAATGTTCTTATAAGTTTTTAAGGCAAAATATTAAAAGTAACTACTCAAGCACAACAATTTAATTTAAACACAGACATTTTTTCACTTTTCTCAAAAACATATTTTTGGTTATTTTCAAATATATATATATATATAGGTGTATATATATATATATATAATATTGTGAGAAAGATATATATATATATATATATATATATATATATATATATATATATATATATATATATATATATACCATGTAATTGACTTTTAACTTTATAAATTTACCTACAAAAGAATGAAAAGAATATAAAACAATTTAAAAGAAATACAAATTTGAGAAAATTTCAAAACATTTTCAATTTGGAAGAACAAAAAGAAAATTTATAAAGACAAACTCTTGGAGTGTAAATTGAAAATCTTTTGTACTTAAAACAATATAAATAAAACTTCATTGTTTATTATGAACAATAGTATTGTTTTTTTTCTTCTTTTTTTTTTTTTGAAAACAATTAAATTGAAAAGCTTTTCAATTATTTTAAAAAGATTATATGTTTTTGTTAATTAATAATAACATTGAAAAAATATACAACAAAAATATTCTCCTTATTGTTCAAATTTATTTTTCTTTAAGGTAATGAAGATAAGAGAAGGAAGAAAGAATGAAGGCTTCAATTTTTAGTAGACCTTTGAATTTTGATCTATGGATTAAATAAATTCTTGCAAATGATAATTAAATAAATGACGGTATTGTAATAGATTTAAACAGTCTTTAATATTATTTTTTTCTACTTTTATTTTTCTATTTTATTCTGCAGGATAGATAACAGTCAAGTTCTTTATCGTTTAATTTTTTATTTCATTATATATATATATATATATATATATATATATATATATATATATATATATATATATATATATATATATATATATATATATATTATATATATATATATATATATATATATATATATATATATATATATATATATATATATTAAGATGGGTCGAAGCACAGGGTTCGTTAAGGTGCAGTGTTTTGTCACTGTAGGCCTGTGTTCGGCCAACTATATATATGTATATATATATATATATGTAGTTATATATAGTATATATATATATATATATATATATTATATATATATATATATATATATATATATATATATATATATATATATATATATATATATATACTGTATATATATATATATATATATATTGACCACAAAAAATATTTTACTATTCATACTATCTAAAAAATTAATCAAATACTAAAAAACAAACTAATTACTTTTAATATTCTATGCATCCGAAACATTCACATTTAATAATGCGGATGCGGATGTTTTAAATGGCGAATTGCTGGTGCGTATGTTAATTTTAATGCGGATGTTTCAAAATCATGAATTACGGATGCGGATAAGGGTGCGGATGTCAGTTTTAATGCGGATGTTATGAGGATGAGGATGTGACATACATCACTAAAATAAAAACAAACATTTGTTTTTAACCCTTTACTGCCCAAATTATTTCAGTAATTAAAAAAAAAAATTACATATATTTTTTATAAGTTTTGACACCCTTTAAGGATTAATTTTCTAGTAGTTCTCAAAAGTTTTATTATTATTATTATTATTATTATTATTATTATTATTATTATTATTATTATTATTATTATTATTATTATTATTATTATTATTATTATTATTATTATTATTATTATTATTATTTTATTATTATTATTATTATTATTATTATTATTATTATTATTATTATTATTATTATTATTATTATTATTATTATTATTATTATTATTATTATTATTATTATTATTATTATTATTATTATTTTTTTATTATTATTATTATTATTTATTATTATTATTATTATTATTATTATTATTATTATTATTATTATTATTATTATTATTATTATTATTATTATTATTATTATTATTATTATTATTCTATGAACGCAGCCAGAAATTCCTTTTAATAATACCACACAAAATACTGAATATACCTCTCCGGATTTATTAAATATAAAATTAATAAAACATTAAACAACTTTGCACTGTTTCATCTTAACGTAAGAAGTCTTCATAAACATTACGACGGTTTCCTTAATTATTTAGGCTATCAAAATATTAATCCTGATTGCGTCGTACTAAGAGAGACTTTTCTTAATGAATACAATAAAGAAGTGCATACACTAGCAGGATATAAGAGATATCCTATTGTTAAACCTGGAATTAAACGAGGAGGGGGAATCTCTCTCTCTCTCTTTTCATAAAAATTTATATTTTGCAATAACCCTAAAGTAGAATTTTCACAAATCAACGAAACTATAGAAGTTCTTGCGGTTCGCGTTGTGAATAAATCTTTTAATATAATAGTAGTGGGATTATACAGACCCCCAAATGCGTCGAGAAAGGAATTCATAAACTCTCTCGAATTTATAATGCAAACATACTTGCGTAATACAAAGGTAATAATTGCCGGTGATTTCAACATTGATTTAGGTAATAATAGCTCCTCTTCAGGGAGCAATGCGTTATCAAATGTAATGATGTCAAACGGCCTGATTAATTACATAACTGTACCTACCTGTCCTAACAACATTAAAGACAGAAATCCAACTTTAATTGACCACGTATGGAGTAACATTGAGGTCGATATCAAATCATTTGTAATCAAGACAGATATGTCGGATCATTATCCCTGTCTTGTAAAATTTCGTATCAATAAAACTCAAACTCTTACCACTATAAAATACAGGCATGATGACGAAAATTGCCGGCGAAATTTTAGAAATAAAATAAATGAGATTGACTTTTCATATATACAAAATGAGGAGATAGACATACATACTAAATTTAACTGCTTTTTAGACTCCTTAAACACGAGCTATAATGATTCTTTCCCATTAAAAACCAAAAGATTAGGCCCAAAAAGGATTAAGAATCCGTGGAAAACACCTGGAATAATAAACTCTATAAATCAAAAGCATAAACTCCATAAAAAATAAAAATGAGGCATCATACCTTTTCAATTATATAATAATTATGATAAATAATTAAAAATTGTTCTGAAGAAAGTAAATAGGAAATATTATACAAAATTAATTTACCGAAATATATGAAGAAGCAAAAACTTTGTAAACATTGGTAAGCAAACTGCGGTAGGCAGGCCTCCAAGTCAAACCGCATTTGAGACCTTCTTGGGGCACTGTGGTTCTCGTTTTTCCTTTGAAAATATTGTGCCTTTAGAAGTCAAAACGGTAATTGCCGACCTTGAAAAATAAGAAATGAGATATTTTTTCCAATCCCAACCACATTTACAAGATAATTGCCGACATAATTGACTCGCCCTTAAAAGACCTCTTTAATACCTCCCTTCATACGGGAATTTTCCAAGAAATTTTAAAAGTCTCACTTGTCACCCCCGCTCATAAAAGATGTGACCAAAATGATCCTGTAAACTATAGACCGATCCCAATTTCACATACGATTAGCAAAATTATTTGAAATTTTTTATTAAATCGCATAACTGAATATCTTCATATGAATAATATTCTTAACGACTTTCAATTTGTCTTTAAGAAGAATAGGTCTACAACTGAAGCCCTTGTTTGTTTGACTGAAAAATATATGAAAATATTGAACATTATAACTCATCTGTGCTTATTTTATTGAATCTTACCAAGGCTTTTGATACAATACATCATGATATTCTTCTGAGCAAAATGTATAAGATAGGAATTCAGGGAAATACACTACAATGGGTTAGAACATATCTAGGAGAGAGATCAGTAGTATGTTAAATTAAGTGAAATATGCTTGGATAAACCTCAAACAACTTGCAGTGTTCCAAATGGAGCTATACTTGGCATTTGTTATTAACTCTTTATACCAAGGACATGTTTAATTCACATGATTTTTTCACGGTTGCATTTGCTGATGACATATCAATATTAATAAGTGATAAAGATCCCATCATACTGTCACAGAAAACGACAGACATTACACAAGATTTCAACATGGATAGATTCCAACAAACTTTCACTAAACCTACAAAAAACGTCACACATTCTTATTAGCAATAAAACTATAGCAGATAATTTCAACATAAACATAATAGGGGTTGACTTGAAACAAGACGCAAATGCAAAAATACTTGGGTTAACAGTTGAATAAAAATGAACATTTAAAGAGCATATTAAACGGCTACTGAGCAAACTAACAAAGTTTAGGTATATACTAGTCAAAATTAGGAACCGACCGGGGCCCCGGCCCCGGCCCCGGCCAACCCCGGCCATTTTTAGCGACCCCGGCCCCGGCCCCGGCCAAAAATCAGGAAAAACCGGGGTTTTCTACCGGGGTTAACTGTAAATTTACACTAAATAATAGAGGGTTAAATCAAACAAAATAAAAAAATATATTTTAATTCCATTACTCCTTTGTTATAAATTGATGCAAAATATATAAACATACCTAAATATAATCAATTTTTTTTTGGTATTTACTATGATTTCAAATTAAAATTGAGGCCAAATTATAATTTTTCCGAGTTTTTAACATAAAAATATTCGAAATTTGATATATCAAACGAATTCGGAAAAGGAAATAAATATAATTGTTAAAATATTAATGTATTTATTTATTTAAAGTAAATATCTTCAAAAAAATCAAATATTTTCCGAAATCTCTTTTCAAAATTATTTATTTAATTGAATTAATATATATATATATATATATATATATATATATATATATAGTTATAAAGAAGATATATATATATTTATATATATATATATATATATATATATATATATATATATATATATATATATATATATATATATATATATATATATATATATATATATATATTTTTTTTTTTTGGGAGTCCTTGTATTCTTTTTTAGTATTATGCTTTACTGTCACTTCATTTTATTACTAAATGTACACAAATTAAAAACATTGTTAAAGACACTTTTTTTTAATGAAATAAATTTTAAAAAGGAAAGCTAATTTTCGTCCCGACACGCGAGACCTTTTCAGGCTAAGGGACTGGATTTCTTTCTTGATCTTCATCAGTTCAAGTGTGTTTCAGTTGGTCTGCTATTTTCTTCATGGTGTTGTTGAAATATTTTGATGTTTTCAGATATTCATTTTGTATAAAATCTATCTTAACTTCACCGGGATGCTTATTATAGTTGTTACTATTATAAATGCAAAAGGATTCCATGATTTTGCGATGGTTCGTGTGATTGATATTTCTGATCATCTTTATATTGCTGATATTGATAGAGTGGCCTGTGTTACGCCTATGACTTGTTAAAGCTGAATTTATGTTGTCCTTGTGCAGGTCATCTGTATGTTGATTTTTTCTTCTTTGCAAATCTATGGTTTCACCTATATATGTTTTATTGCAAGTATTGCAGGGGATGTGATATTTACAGCTTTGGGGGAGATTTTCTTTTCGTTTTGGGGGTTTGAGAATGTTTTTTAAGGTGATGTTATTTGATGGAATGAGGGTAATATTTTTTGGTAATATTTGTTTTAACGAATATAATGGTAATTGAGGAATTGGTAAAAAGGAGGTGTTGCTATTTTTCGGGGGAAAGGTGCTATAGTACCTCTTTTTTGCTTTGTTAAATGCTTTTGTGATGAAAAACTCAGGATAGTAAAGTGATTTGAAAGTATTGTGGATGTATTTAGTTTCTTGTGCTAGAAGAGGGGAGAGCATATACGAAAGGCACGGAGAAATAGAGATGACAGAACAGCTAATTTTGTGTTTGGGGAATGATTAGATAGCCAATGTATATAGTTTGTGCGAATGTTGGTTTTCTATATATAGTAAATTGCAAGTGATTGTTATTTCATGTGATTAAGGTATCGAGGAAGGGGATAGAGTTGTTGGAAGGCATTTCTATCGTATACTGAACTGAAGGATGAATAGAGTTAATATAGTTTAGGACATCATTAGGGTTGGTATTGTAAACTGTTCATCACTTGTTTATTAATAAAGGGTGGGGTAAAATATGATAAAATTCTGTTAGTTCCATATATATGTTACTGAGTATGGGAGACAGTGGGGATCCCATACTCAGGCCGAAAGTTTGTTTGTAATATTTGCCATTAAAATGAAAGAAGCTATGTTGTAATGAGAGATTAATGAGCTGTTTTAATATATGAAACGGGAAGACCAATCTCTCATTACAACATAACTTCTTTCATTTTAATGGCAAATATTACAAACAAACTTTCAGCCTGAGTATGGGATCCCCACTGTCTCCCATACTCAGTAACATATATATGGAACTAACAGAATTTTATCATATTTTACCCCACCCTTTATTAAACAATAGTTTATGGATTAGATATGTAGATGACATTTTTGTCTCCCTCCCTCACAACACCAACTCTAATGATGTCCTAAACTATATTAACTCTATTCATCCTTCAGTTCAGTATACGATAGAAATGCCTTCCAACAACTCTATCCCCCTTCCTCGATACCTTAATCACATGGAATAACAATTACTTGCAATTTACTATATATAGAAAACCAACATTCGCACCAAACTATATACATTGGCTATCTAATCATTCCCCAAACACAAAATTAGCTGTTCTGTCATCTCTATTTCTCCGTGCCTTTCGTATATGCTCTCCCCCTCTTCTAGCACAAG